>CAVNZG010001462.1:0-41384 GCA_963693315.1 Diogma glabrata
GTAGCAAACCTGGTATTTTGACTTATTTCGCTTAAATTGACATCTAGAGATTACCGCTAGCATATTTTTTCAATTTTTTTTTGACAAAAATTTTGCAAAAAAAGCATGGGTTAACCCCTTACCTGTTTTTTTAGCGAAAAAAAAAGTTGTCGCAAATCTTGGGGAATGGCATATAAACTGAAAGGTGGGTCCAAAACAATCCCCTACCTCAAGTTATAGCATAATTGGTAAGCGGGTTTAGCCACAGCACCAGCTTTGGTTTCAAATGTAAAATTTTGGTTTGCAATTTATGGCCTGTTTAAGGTAGCAAACCTGGTATTTTGACTTATTTCGCTTAAATTGACATCTAGAGATTACCGCTAGCATATTTTTTCAATTTTTTTTTTGACAAAAATTTTGCAAAAAAAGCATGGGTTAACCCCTTACCTGTTTTTTTAGCGAAAAAAAAAGTTGTCGCAAATCTTGGGGAATGGCATATAAACTGAAAGGTGGGTCCAAAACAATCCCCTACCTCAAGTTATAGCATAATTGGTAAGCGGGTTTAGCCACAGCACCAGCTTTGGTTTCAAATGTAAAATTTTGGTTTGCAATTTATGGCCTGTTTAAGGTAGCAAACCTGGTATTTTGACTTATTTCGCTTAAATTGACATCTAGAGATTACCGCCAGCATATTTTTTCAATTTTTTTTTGACAAAAATTTTGCAAAAAAAGCATGGGTTAACCCCTTACCTGTTTTTTTAGCGAAAAAAAAAGTTGTCGCAAATCTTGGGGAATGGCATATAAACTGAAAGGTGGGTCCAAAACAATCCCCTACCTCAAGTTATAGCATAATTGGTAAGCGGGCTTAGCCACAGCACCAGCTTTGGTTTCAAATGTAAAATTTTGGTTTGCAATTTATGGCCTGTTTAAGGTAGCAAACCTGGTATTTTGACTTATTTCGCTTAAATTGACATCTAGAGATTACCGCTAGCATATTTTTTCAATTTTTTTTTTGACAAAAATTTTGCAAAAAAAGCATGGGTTAACCCCTTACCTGTTTTTTTAGCGAAAAAAAAAGTTGTCGCAAATCTTGGGAATGGCATATAAACTGAAAGGTGGGTCCAAAACAATCCCCTACCTCAAGTTATAGCATAATTGGTAAGCGGGTTTAGCCACAGCACCAGCTTTGGTTTCAAATGTAAAATTTTGGTTTGCAATTTATGGCCTGTTTAAGGTAGCAAACCTGGTATTTTGACTTATTTCGCTTAAATTGACATCTAGAGATTACCGCTAGCATATTTTTTCAATTTTTTTTTTGACAAAAATTTTGCAAAAAAAGCATGGGTTAACCCCTTACCTGTTTTTTTAGCGAAAAAAAAAGTTGTCGCAAATCTTGGGGAATGGCATATAAACTGAAAGGTGGGTCCAAAACAATCCCCTACCTCAAGTTATAGCATAATTGGTAAGCGGGTTTAGCCACAGCACCAGCTTTGGTTTCAAATGTAAAATTTTGGTTTGCAATTTATGGCCTGTTTAAGGTAGCAAACCTGGTATTTTGACTTATTTCGCTTAAATTGACATCTAGAGATTACCGCTAGCATATTTTTTCAATTTTTTTTTTGACAAAAATTTTGCAAAAAAAGCATGGGTTAACCCCTTACCTGTTTTTTTAGCGAAAAAAAAAGTTGTCGCAAATCTTGGGGAATGGCATATAAACTGAAAGGTGGGTCCAAAACAATCCCCTACCTCAAGTTATAGCATAATTGGTAAGCGGGTTTAGCCACAGCACCAGCTTTGGTTTCAAATGTAAAATTTTGGTTTGCAATTTATGGCCTGTTTAAGGTAGCAAACCTGGTATTTTGACTTATTTCGCTTAAATTGACATCTAGAGATTACCGCTAGCATATTTTTTCAATTTTTTTTTTGACAAAAATTTTGCAAAAAAAGCATGGGTTAACCCCTTACCTGTTTTTTTAGCGAAAAAAAAAGTTGTCGCAAATCTTGGGGAATGGCATATAAACTGAAAGGTGGGTCCAAAACAATCCCCTACCTCAAGTTATAGCATAATTGGTAAGCGGGTTTAGCCACAGCACCAGCTTTGGTTTCAAATGTAAAATTTTGGTTTGCAATTTATGGCCTGTTTAAGGTAGCAAACCTGGTATTTTGACTTATTTCGCTTAAATTGACATCTAGAGATTACCGCTAGCATATTTTTTCAATTTTTTTTTTGACAAAAATTTTGCAAAAAAAGCATGGGTTAACCCCTTACCTGTTTTTTTAGCGAAAAAAAAGTTGTCGCAAATCTTGGGAATGGCATATAAACTGAAAGGTGGGTCCAAAACAATCCCCTACCTCAAGTTATAGCATAATTGGTAAGCGGGTTTAGCCACAGCACCAGCTTTGGTTTCAAATGTAAAATTTTGGTTTGCAATTTATGGCCTGTTTAAGGTAGCAAACCTGGTATTTTGACTTATTTCGCTTAAATTGACATCTAGAGATTACCGCTAGCATATTTTTTCAATTTTTTTTTTGACAAAAATTTTGCAAAAAAAGCATGGGTTAACCCCTTACCTGTTTTTTAGCGAAAAAAAAAGTTGTCGCAAATCTTGGGGAATGGCATATAAACTGAAAGGTGGGTCCAAAACAATCCCCTACCTCAAGTTATAGCATAATTGGTAAGCGGGTTTAGCCACAGCACCAGCTTTGGTTTCAAATGTAAAATTTTGGTTTGCAATTTATGGCCTGTTTAAGGTAGCAAACCTGGTATTTTGACTTATTTCGCTTAAATTGACATCTAGAGATTACCGCTAGCATATTTTTTCAATTTTTTTTTTGACAAAAATTTTGCAAAAAAAGCATGGGTTAACCCCTTACCTGTTTTTTTAGCGAAAAAAAAAGTTGTCGCAAATCTTGGGGAATGGCATATAAACTGAAAGGTGGGTCCAAAACAATCCCCTACCTCAAGTTATAGCATAATTGGTAAGCGGGTTTAGCCACAGCACCAGCTTTGGTTTCAAATGTAAAATTTTGGTTTGCAATTTATGGCCTGTTTAAGGTAGCAAACCTGGTATTTTGACTTATTTCGCTTAAATTGACATCTAGAGATTACCGCTAGCATATTTTTTCAATTTTTTTTTTGACAAAAATTTTGCAAAAAAAGCATGGGTTAACCCCTTACCTGTTTTTTTAGCGAAAAAAAAAGTTGTCGCAAATCTTGGGGAATGGCATATAAACTGAAAGGTGGGTCCAAAACAATCCCCTACCTCAAGTTATAGCATAATTGGTAAGCGGGTTTAGCCACAGCACCAGCTTTGGTTTCAAATGTAAAATTTTGGTTTGCAATTTATGGCCTGTTTAAGGTAGCAAACCTGGTATTTTGACTTATTTCGCTTAAATTGACATCTAGAGATTACCGCTAGCATATTTTTTCAATTTTTTTTTTTGACAAAAATTTTGCAAAAAAAGCATGGGTTAACCCCTTACCTGTTTTTTTAGCGAAAAAAAAAGTTGTCGCAAATCTTGGGGAATGGCATATAAACTGAAAGGTGGGTCCAAAACAATCCCCTACCTCAAGTTATAGCATAATTGGTAAGCGGGTTTAGCCACAGCACCAGCTTTGGTTTCAAATGTAAAATTTTGGTTTGCAATTTATGGCCTGTTTAAGGTAGCAAACCTGGTATTTTGACTTATTTCGCTTAAATTGACATCTAGAGATTACCGCTAGCATATTTTTTCAATTTTTTTTTTGACAAAAATTTTGCAAAAAAAGCATGGGTTAACCCCTTACCTGTTTTTTTAGCGAAAAAAAAAGTTGTCGCAAATCTTGGGGAATGGCATATAAACTGAAAGGTGGGTCCAAAACAATCCCCTACCTCAAGTTATAGCATAATTGGTAAGCGGGTTTAGCCACAGCACCAGCTTTGGTTTCAAATGTAAAATTTTGGTTTGCAATTTATGGCCTGTTTAAGGTAGCAAACCTGGTATTTTGACTTATTTCGCTTAAATTGACATCTAGAGATTACCGCTAGCATATTTTTTCAATTTTTTTTTTGACAAAAATTTTGCAAAAAAAGCATGGGTTAACCCCTTACCTGTTTTTTTAGCGAAAAAAAAAGTTGTCGCAAATCTTGGGGAATGGCATATAAACTGAAAGGTGGGTCCAAAACAATCCCCTACCTCAAGTTATAGCATAATTGGTAAGCGGGTTTAGCCACAGCACCAGCTTTGGTTTCAAATGTAAAATTTTGGTTTGCAATTTATGGCCTGTTTAAGGTAGCAAACCTGGTATTTTGACTTATTTCGCTTAAATTGACATCTAGAGATTACCGCTAGCATATTTTTTCAATTTTTTTTTTTGACAAAAATTTTGCAAAAAAAGCATGGGTTAACCCCTTACCTGTTTTTTTAGCGAAAAAAAAAGTTGTCGCAAATCTTGGGGAATGGCATATAAACTGAAAGGTGGGTCCAAAACAATCCCCTACCTCAAGTTATAGCATAATTGGTAAGCGGGTTTAGCCACAGCACCAGCTTTGGTTTCAAATGTAAAATTTTGGTTTGCAATTTATGGCCTGTTTAAGGTAGCAAACCTGGTATTTTGACTTATTTCGCTTAAATTGACATCTAGAGATTACCGCTAGCATATTTTTTCAATTTTTTTTTTTGACAAAAATTTTGCAAAAAAAGCATGGGTTAACCCCTTACCTGTTTTTTTATCGAAAAAAAAAGTTGTCGCAAATCTTGGGGAATGGCATATAAACTGAAATGTGGGTCCAAAACAATCCCCTACCTCAAGTTATAGCATAATTGGTAAGCGGGTTTAGCCACAGCACCAGCTTTGGTTTCAAATGTAAAATTTTGGTTTGCAATTTATGGCCTGTTTAAGGTAGCAAACCTGGTATTTTGACTTATTTCGCTTAAATTGACATCTAGAGATTACCGCTAGCATATTTTTTCAATTTTTTTTTTTGACAAAAATTTTGCAAAAAAAGCATGGGTTAACCCCTTACCTGTTTTTTTAGCGAAAAAAAAAGTTGTCGCAAATCTTGGGGAATGGCATATAAACTGAAAGGTGGGTCCAAAACAATCCCCTACCTCAAGTTATAGCATAATTGGTAAGCGGGTTTAGCCACAGCACCAGCTTTGGTTTCAAATGTAAAATTTTGGTTTGCAATTTATGGCCTGTTTAAGGTAGCAAACCTGGTATTTTGACTTATTTCGCTTAAATTGACATCTAGAGATTACCGCTAGCATATTTTTTCAATTTTTTTTTTTGACAAAAATTTTGCAAAAAAAGCATGGGTTAACCCCTTACCTGTTTTTTTAGCGAAAAAAAAAGTTGTCGCAAATCTTGGGGAATGGCATATAAACTGAAAGGTGGGTCCAAAACAATCCCCGACCTCAAGTTATAGCATAATTGGTAAGCGGGTTTAGCCACAGCACCAGCTTTGGTTTCAAATGTAAAATTTTGGTTTGCAATTTATGGCCTGTTTAAGGTAGCAAACCTGGTATTTTGACTTATTTCGCTTAAATTGACATCTAGAGATTACCGCTAGCATATTTTTTCAATTTTTTTTTTTGACAAAAATTTTGCAAAAAAAGCATGGGTTAACCCCTTACCTGTTTTTTTAGCGAAAAAAAAAGTTGTCGCAAATCTTGGGGAATGGCATATAAACTGAAAGGTGGGTCCAAAACAATCCCCTACCTCAAGTTATAGCATAATTGGTAAGCGGGTTTAGCCACAGCACCAGCTTTGGTTTCAAATGTAAAATTTTGGTTTGCAATTTATGGCCTGTTTAAGGTAGCAAACCTGGTATTTTGACTTATTTCGCTTAAATTGACATCTAGAGATTACCGCTAGCATATTTTTTCAATTTTTTTTTTTGACAAAAATTTTGCAAAAAAAGCATGGGTTAACCCCTTACCTGTTTTTTTAGCGAAAAAAAAAGTTGTCGCAAATCTTGGGGAATGGCATATAAACTGAAAGGTGGGTCCAAAACAATCCCCTACCTCAAGTTATAGCATAATTGGTAAGCGGGTTTAGCCACAGCACCAGCTTTGGTTTCAAATGTAAAATTTTGGTTTGCAATTTATGGCCTGTTTAAGGTAGCAAACCTGGTATTTTGACTTATTTCGCTTAAATTGACATCTAGAGATTACCGCTAGCATATTTTTTCAATTTTTTTTTTGACAAAAATTTTGCAAAAAAGCATGGGTTAACCCCTTACCTGTTTTTTTAGCGAAAAAAAAAGTTGTCGCAAATCTTGGGGAATGGCATATAAACTGAAAGGTGGGTCCAAAACAATCCCCTACCTCAAGTTATAGCATAATTGGTAAGCGGGTTTAGCCACAGCACCAGCTTTGGTTTCAAATGTAAAATTTTGGTTTGCAATTTATGGCCTGTTTAAGGTAGCAAACCTGGTATTTTGACTTATTTCGCTTAAATTGACATCTAGAGATTACCGCTAGCATATTTTTTCAATTTTTTTTTTTGACAAAAATTTTGCAAAAAAAGCATGGGTTAACCCCTTACCTGTTTTTTTAGCGAAAAAAAAAGTTGTCGCAAATCTTGGGTCTAAAAAACTCGGCCTCCTAAATAGATGCAAAAAATTTTTCACTCCATACCAATTGCTCCATGTTTATAAGTCCTATATTCGTCCCTGTATGGAGTACTGCTGTCAAGTTTGGGGTGCTGCCTCTGTTTCCATCTTGGCCCTCTTGGACTCTGTTCAAAAGCGAGCTATACGAATTGTAGGTGATCGAACTTTGACATCACAACTTGATTCCCTACAACATCGTCGCACTGTTGCTGACCTCGTTGTTTTTTACAAATATCGTCATCAGCAGTGCTCAGATGAAATCAGCGGCATCATGCCTCAAACTTATTTTTACCCCCGTTCCACTCGGCAATCGGCTGCCGCAACCAGTGAAACGGTAAAGATCCCGCGCTGTCATACTGGCAGATCGCAGAGAGACTTCTTTGTCCGAACTGCGTACAAATGGAATAGTTTGCCGGAACACTTAGTCTCAGGTGGCTTCAACCCACAGATGTTTAAAAAAAGCGTTAATCTACACCTCAGAACGCCAGTTGTTGTGGGACCCAGGTCTAGACCTAGGTCTTAAAAGGTATTTATGTGTTGTTGTGACACATATTCTAAACCCTATTACACAACACATTTTATTAAAAAAAAAAAAAAAAAAAAAAATGGCATATAAACTGAAAGGTGGGTCCAAAACAATCCCCTACCTCAAGTTATAGCATAATTGGTAAGCGGGTTTAGCCACAGCACCAGCTTTGGTTTCAAATGTAAAATTTTGGTTTGCAATTTATGGCCTGTTTAAGGTAGCAAACCTGGTATTTTGACTTATTTCGCTTAAATTGACATCTAGAGATTACCGCCAGCATATTTTTTCAATTTTTTTTTTGACAAAAATTTTGCAAAAAAAGCATGGGTTAACCCCTTACCTGTTTTTTTAGCGAAAAAAAAAGTTGTCGCAAATCTTGGGGAATGGCATATAAACTGAAAGGTGGGTCCAAAACAATCCCCTACCTCAAGTTATAGCATAATTGGTAAGCGGGTTTAGCCACAGCACCAGCTTTGGTTTCAAATGTAAAATTTTGGTTTGCAATTTATGGCCTGTTTAAGGTAGCAAACCTGGTATTTTGACTTATTTCGCTTAAATTGACATCTAGAGATTACCGCTAGCATATTTTTTCAATTTTTTTTTTTGACAAAAATTTTGCAAAAAAAGCATGGGTTAACCCCTTACCTGTTTTTTTAGCGAAAAAAAAAGTTGTCGCAAATCTTGGGGAATGGCATATAAACTGAAAGGTGGGTCCAAAACAATCCCCTACCTCAAGTTATAGCATAATTGGTAAGCGGGTTTAGCCACAGCACCAGCTTTGGTTTCAAATGTAAAATTTTGGTTTGCAATTTATGGCCTGTTTAAGGTAGCAAACCTGGTATTTTGACTTATTTCGCTTAAATTGACATCTAGAGATTACCGATAGCATATTTTTTCAATTTTTTTTTTGAAAAAAATTTTGCAAAAAAAGCATGGGTTAACCCCTTACCTGTTTTTTTAGCGAAAAAAAAAGTTGTCGCAAATCTTGGGGAATGGCATATAAACTGAAAGGTGGGTCCAAAACAATCCCCTACCTCAAGTTATAGCATAATTGGTAAGCGGGTTTAGCCACAGCACCAGCTTTGGTTTCAAATGTAAAATTTTTGGTTTTCAATTTATGGCCTGTTTAAGGTAGCAAACCTGGTATTTTGACTTATTTCGCTTAAATTGACATCTAGAGATTACCGCCAGCATATTTTTTCAATTTTTTTTTTGACAAACATTTTGCAAAAAAGCATGGGTTAACCCCTTACCTGTTTTTTTAGTGAAAAAAAAAGTTGTCGCAAATCTTGGGGAATGGCATATAAACTGAAAGGTGGGTCCAAAACAATCCCCTACCTCAAGTTATAGCATAATTGGTAAGCGGGTTTAGCCACAGCACCAGCTTTGGTTTCAAATGTAAAATTTTGGTTTGCAATTTATGGCCTGTTTAAGGTAGCAAACCTGGTATTTTGACTTATTTCGCTTAAATTGACATCTAGAGATTACCGCCAGCATATTTTTTCAATTTTTTTTTTGACAAAAATTTTGCAAAAAAAGCATGGGTTAACCCCTTACCTGTTTTTTTAGCGAAAAAAAAAGTTGTCGCAAATCTTGGGGAATGGCATATAAACTGAAAGGTGGGTCCAAAACAATCCCCTACCTCAAGTTATAGCATAATTGGTAAGCGGGTTTAGCCACAGCACCAGCTTTGGTTTCAAATGTAAAATTTTGGTTTGCAATTTATGGCCTGTTTAAGGTAGCAAACCTGGTATTTTGACTTATTTCGCTTAAATTGACATCTAGAGATTACCGCCAGCATATTTTTTCAATTTTTTTTTTGACAAAAATTTTGCAAAAAAAGCATGGGTTAACCCCTTACCTGTTTTTTTAGCGAAAAAAAAAGTTGTCGCAAATCTTGGGGAATGGCATATAAACTGAAAGGTGGGTCCAAAACAATCCCCTACCTCAAGTTATAGCATAATTGGTAAGCGGGTTTAGCCACAGCACCAGCTTTGGTTTCAAATGTAAAATTTTGGTTTGCAATTTATGGCCTGTTTAAGGTAGCAAACCTGGTATTTTGACTTATTTCGCTTAAATTGACATCTAGAGATTACCGCCAGCATATTTTTTCAATTTTTTTTTTGACAAAAATTTTGCAAAAAAAGCATGGGTTAACCCCTTACCTGTTTTTTTAGCGAAAAAAAAAGTTGTCGCAAATCTTGGGGAATGGCATATAAACTGAAAGGTGGGTCCAAAACAATCCCCTACCTCAAGTTATAGCATAATTGGTAAGCGGGTTTAGCCACAGCACCAGCTTTGGTTTCAAATGTAAAATTTTGGTTTGCAATTTATGGCCTGTTTAAGGTAGCAAACCTGGTATTTTGACTTATTTCGCTTAAATTGACATCTAGAGATTACCGATAGCATATTTTTTCAATTTTTTTTTTGAAAAAAATTTTGCAAAAAAAGCATGGGTTAACCCCTTACCTGTTTTTTTAGCGAAAAAAAAAGTTGTCGCAAATCTTGGGGAATGGCATATAAACTGAAAGGTGGGTCCAAAACAATCCCCTACCTCAAGTTATAGCATAATTGGTAAGCGGGTTTAGCCACAGCACCAGCTTTGGTTTCAAATGTAAAATTTTTGGTTTTCAATTTATGGCCTGTTTAAGGTAGCAAACCTGGTATTTTGACTTATTTCGCTTAAATTGACATCTAGAGATTACCGCCAGCATATTTTTTCAATTTTTTTTTTGACAAACATTTTGCAAAAAAGCATGGGTTAACCCCTTACCTGTTTTTTTAGTGAAAAAAAAAGTTGTCGCAAATCTTGGGGAATGGCATATAAACTGAAAGGTGGGTCCAAAACAATCCCCTACCTCAAGTTATAGCATAATTGGTAAGCGGGTTTAGCCACAGCACCAGCTTTGGTTTCAAATGTAAAATTTTGGTTTGCAATTTATGGCCTGTTTAAGGTAGCAAACCTGGTATTTTGACTTATTTCGCTTAAATTGACATCTAGAGATTACCGCTAGCATATTTTTTCAATTTTTTTTTTGACAAAAATTTTGCAAAAAAAGCATGGGTTAACCCCTTACCTGTTTTTTTAGCGAAAAAAAAAGTTGTCGCAAATCTTGGGGAATGGCATATAAACTGAAAGGTGGGTCCAAAACAATCCCCTACCTCAAGTTATAGCATAATTGGTAAGCGGGTTTAGCCACAGCACCAGCTTTGGTTTCAAATGTAAAATTTTGGTTTGCAATTTATGGCCTGTTTAAGGTAGCAAACCTGGTATTTTGACTTATTTCGCTTAAATTGACATCTAGAGATTACCGCTAGCATATTTTTTCAATTTTTTTTTTGACAAAAATTTTGCAAAAAAAGCATGGGTTAACCCCTTACCTGTTTTTTTAGCGAAAAAAAAAGTTGTCGCAAATCTTGGGGAATGGCATATAAACTGAAAGGTGGGTCCAAAACAATCCCCTACCTCAAGTTATAGCATAATTGGTAAGCGGGTTTAGCCACAGCACCAGCTTTGGTTTCACATGTAAAATTTTTGGTTTTCAATTTATGGCCTGTTTAAGGTAGCAAACCTGGTATTTTGACTTATTTCGCTTAAATTGACATCTAGAGATTACCGCCAGCATATTTTTTCAATTTTTTTTTTGACAAAAATTTTGCAAAAAAAGCATGGGTTAACCCCTTACCTGTTTTTTTAGCGAAAAAAAAAGTTGTCGCAAATCTTGGGGAATGGCATATAAACTGAAAGGTGGGTCCAAAACAATCCCCTACCTCAAGTTATAGCATAATTGGTAAGCGGGTTTAGCCACAGCACCAGCTTTGGTTTCAAATGTAAAATTTTTGGTTTTCAATTTATGGCCTGTTTAAGGTAGCAAACCTGGTATTTTGACTTATTTCGCTTAAATTGACATCTAGAGATTACCGCCAGCATATTTTTTCAATTTTTTTTTTGACAAACATTTTGCAAAAAAGCATGGGTTAACCCCTTACCTGTTTTTTTAGTGAAAAAAAAAGTTGTCGCAAATCTTGGGGAATGGCATATAAACTGAAAGGTGGGTCCAAAACAATCCCCTACCTCAAGTTATAGCATAATTGGTAAGCGGGTTTAGCCACAGCACCAGCTTTGGTTTCAAATGTAAAATTTTTGGTTTTCAATTTATGGCCTGTTTAAGGTAGCAAACCTGGTATTTTGACTTATTTCGCTTAAATTGACATCTAGAGATTACCGCCAGCATATTTTTTCAATTTTTTTTTTGACAAACATTTTGCAAAAAAGCATGGGTTAACCCCTTACCTGTTTTTTTAGTGAAAAAAAAAGTTGTCGCAAATCTTGGGGAATGGCATATAAACTGAAAGGTGGGTCCAAAACAATCCCCTACCTCAAGTTATAGCATAATTGGTAAGCGGGTTTAGCCACAGCACCAGCTTTGGTTTCACATGTAAAATTTTGGTTTGCAATTTATGGCCTGTTTAAGGTAGCAAACCTGGTATTTTGACTTATTTCGCTTAAATTGACATCTAGAGATTACCGCCAGCATATTTTTTCAATTTTTTTTTTGACAAAAATTTTGCAAAAAAAGCATGGGTTAACTAACCCCTTTAGCGAAAAAAAAAGTTGTCGCAAATCTTGGGGAATGGCATATAAACTGAAAGGTGGGTCCAAAACAATCCCCTACCTCAAGTTATAGCATAATTGGTAAGCGGGTTTAGCCACAGCACCAGCTTTGGTTTCACATGTAAAATTTTTGGTTTTCAATTTATGGCCTGTTTAAGGTAGCAAACCTGGTATTTTGACTTATTTCGCTTAAATTGACATCTAGAGATTACCGCCAGCATATTTTTTCAATTTTTTTTTTGACAAAAATTTTGCAAAAAAAGCATGGGTTAACCCCTTACCTGTTTTTTTAGCGAAAAAAAAAGTTGTCGCAAATCTTGGGGAATGGCATATAAACTGAAAGGTGGGTCCAAAACAATCCCCTACCTCAAGTTATAGCATAATTGGTAAGCGGGTTTAGCCACAGCACCAGCTTTGGTTTCAAATGTAAAATTTTTGGTTTTCAATTTATGGCCTGTTTAAGGTAGCAAACCTGGTATTTTGACTTATTTCGCTTAAATTGACATCTAGAGATTACCGCCAGCATATTTTTTCAATTTTTTTTTTGACAAACATTTTGCAAAAAAGCATGGGTTAACCCCTTACCTGTTTTTTTAGTGAAAAAAAAAGTTGTCGCAAATCTTGGGGAATGGCATATAAACTGAAAGGTGGGTCCAAAACAATCCCCTACCTCAAGTTATAGCATAATTGGTAAGCGGGTTTAGCCACAGCACCAGCTTTGGTTTCAAATGTAAAATTTTGGTTTGCAATTTATGGCCTGTTTAAGGTAGCAAACCTGGTATTTTGACTTATTTCGCTTAAATTGACATCTAGAGATTACCGCTAGCATATTTTTTCAATTTTTTTTTTGACAAAAATTTTGCAAAAAAAGCATGGGTTAACCCCTTACCTGTTTTTTTAGCGAAAAAAAAAGTTGTCGCAAATCTTGGGGAATGGCATATAAACTGAAAGGTGGGTCCAAAACAATCCCCTACCTCAAGTTATAGCATAATTGGTAAGCGGGTTTAGCCACAGCACCAGCTTTGGTTTCAAATGTAAAATTTTGGTTTGCAATTTATGGCCTGTTTAAGGTAGCAAACCTGGTATTTTGACTTATTTCGCTTAAATTGACATCTAGAGATTACCGCCAGCATATTTTTTCAATTTTTTTTTTGACAAAAATTTTGCAAAAAAAGCATGGGAAAAAAAAAAGTTGTCGCAAATCTTGGGGAATGGCATATAAACTGAAAGGTGGGTCCAAAACAATCCCCTACCTCAAGTTATAGCATAATTGGTAAGCGGGTTTAGCCACAGCACCAGCTTTGGTTTCAAATGTAAAATTTTGGTTTGCAATTTATGGCCTGTTTAAGGTAGCAAACCTGGTATTTTGACTTATTTCGCTTAAATTGACATCTAGAGATTACCGCCAGCATATTTTTTCAATTTTTTTTTTGACAAAAATTTTGCAAAAAAAGCATGGGTTAACTAACCCCTTACCTGTTTTTTTAGCGAAAAAAAAAGTTGTCGCAAATCTTGGGGAATGGCATATAAACTGAAAGGTGGGTCCAAAACAATCCCCTACCTCAAGTTATAGCATAATTGGTAAGCGGGTTTAGCCACAGCACCAGCTTTGGTTTCACATGTAAAATTTTGGTTTGCAATTTATGGCCTGTTTAAGGTAGCAAACCTGGTATTTTGACTTATTTCGCTTAAATTGACATCTAGAGATTACCGCCAGCATATTTTTTCAATTTTTTTTTTGACAAAAATTTTGCAAAAAAAGCATGGGTTAACTAACCCCTTTAGCGAAAAAAAAAGTTGTCGCAAATCTTGGGGAATGGCATATAAACTGAAAGGTGGGTCCAAAACAATCCCCTACCTCAAGTTATAGCATAATTGGTAAGCGGGTTTAGCCACAGCACCAGCTTTGGTTTCACATGTAAAATTTTTGGTTTTCAATTTATGGCCTGTTTAAGGTAGCAAACCTGGTATTTTGACTTATTTCGCTTAAATTGACATCTAGAGATTACCGCCAGCATATTTTTTCAATTTTTTTTTTGACAAAAATTTTGCAAAAAAAGCATGGGTTAACCCCTTACCTGTTTTTTTAGCGAAAAAAAAAGTTGTCGCAAATCTTGGGGAATGGCATATAAACTGAAAGGTGGGTCCAAAACAATCCCCTACCTCAAGTTATAGCATAATTGGTAAGCGGGCTTAGCCACAGCACCAGCTTTGGTTTCACATGTAAAATTTTTGGTTTTGAATTTATGGCCTGTTTAAGGTAGCAAACCTGGTATTTTGACTTATTTCGCTTAAATTGACATCTAGAGATTACCGCCAGCATATTTTTTCAATTTTTTTTTTTGACAAAAATTTTGCAAAAAAAGCATGGGTTAACCCCTTACCTGTTTTTTTAGCGAAAAAAAAAGTTGTCGCAAATCTTGGGGAATGGCATATAAACTGAAAGGTGGGTCCAAAACAATCCCCTACCTCAAGTTATAGCATAATTGGTAAGCGGGTTTAGCCACAGCACCAGCTTTGGTTTCACATGTAAAATTTTTGGTTTTCAATTTATGGCCTGTTTAAGGTAGCAAACCTGGTATTTTGACTTATTTCGCTTAAATTGACATCTAGAGATTACCGCCAGCATATTTTTTCAATTTTTTTTTTTGACAAAAATTTTGCAAAAAAAGCATGGGTTAACCCCTTACCTGTTTTTTTAGCGAAAAAAAAAGTTGTCGCAAATCTTGGGGAATGGCATATAAACTGAAAGGTGGGTCCAAAACAATCCCCTACCTCAAGTTATAGCATAATTGGTAAGCGGGTTTAGCCACAGCACCAGCTTTGGTTTCAAATGTAAAATTTTTGGTTTTCAATTTATGGCCTGTTTAAGGTAGCAAACCTGGTATTTTGACTTATTTCGCTTAAATTGACATCTAGAGATTACCGCCAGCATTTTTTTTCAATTTTTTTTTTGACAAACATTTTGCAAAAAAGCATGGGTTAACCCCTTACCTGTTTTTTTAGTGAAAAAAAAAGTTGTCGCAAATCTTGGGGAATGGCATATAAACTGAAAGGTGGGTCCAAAACAATCCCCTACCTCAAGTTATAGCATAATTGGTAAGCGGGTTTAGCCACAGCACCAGCTTTGGTTTCAAATGTAAAATTTTGGTTTGCAATTTATGGCCTGTTTAAGGTAGCAAACCTGGTATTTTGACTTATTTCACTTAAATTGACATCTAGAGATTACCGCTAGCATATTTTTTCAATTTTTTTTTTGACAAAAATTTTGCAAAAAAAGCATGGGTTAACCCCTTACCTGTTTTTTTAGCGAAAAAAAAAGTTGTCGCAAATCTTGGGGAATGGCATATAAACTGAAAGGTGGGTCCAAAACAATCCCCTACCTCAAGTTATAGCATAATTGGTAAGCGGGTTTAGCCACAGCACCAGCTTTGGTTTCAAATGTAAAATTTTGGTTTGCAATTTATGGCCTGTTTAAGGTAGCAAACCTGGTATTTTGACTTATTTCGCTTAAATTGACATCTAGAGATTACCGCTAGCATATTTTTTCAATTTTTTTTTTGACAAAAATTTTGCAAAAAAAGCATGGGTTAACCCCTTACCTGTTTTTTTAGCGAAAAAAAAAGTTGTCGCAAATCTTGGGGAATGGCATATAAACTGAAAGGTGGGTCCAAAACAATCCCCTACCTCAAGTTATAGCCTAATTGGTAAGCGGGTTTAGCCACAGCACCAGCTTTGGTTTCAAATGTAAAATTTTGGTTTGCAATTTATGGCCTGTTTAAGGTAGCAAACCTGGTATTTTGACTTATTTCGCTTAAATTGACATCTAGAGATTACCGCTAGCATATTTTTTCAATTTTTTTTTTGACAAAAATTTTGCAAAAAAAGCATGGGTTAACCCCTTACCTGTTTTTTTAGCGAAAAAAAAAGTTGTCGCAAATCTTGGGGAATGGCATATAAACTGAAAGGTGGGTCCAAAACAATCCCCTACCTCAAGTTATAGCATAATTGGTAAGCGGGTTTAGCCACAGCATCAGCTTTGGTTTCAAATGTAAAATTTTGGTTTGCAATTTATGGCCTGTTTAAGGTAGCAAACCTGGTATTTTGACTTATTTCGCTTAAATTGACATCTAGAGATTACCGCCAGCATATTTTTTCAATTTTTTTTTGACAAAAATTTTGCAAAAAAAGCATGGGTTAACCCCTTACCTGTTTTTTTAGCGAAAAAAAAAGTTGTCGCAAATCTTGGGGAATGGCATATAAACTGAAAGGTGGGTCCAAAACAATCCCCTACCTCAAGTTATAGCATAATTGGTAAGCGGGTTTAGCCACAGCACCAGCTTTGGTTTCAAATGTAAAATTTTGGTTTGCAATTTATGGCCTGTTTAAGGTAGCAAACCTGGTATTTTGACTTATTTCGCTTAAATTGACATCTAGAGATTACCGCTAGCATATTTTTTCAATTTTTTTTTTGACAAAAATTTTGCAAAAAAAGCATGGGTTAACCCCTTACCTGTTTTTTTAGCGAAAAAAAAAGTTGTCGCAAATCTTGGGGAATGGCATATAAACTGAAAGGTGGGTCCAAAACAATCCCCTACCTCAAGTTATAGCATAATTGGTAAGCGGGTTTAGCCACAGCACCAGCTTTGGTTTCAAATGTAAAATTTTGGTTTGCAATTTATGGCCTGTTTAAGGTAGCAAACCTGGTATTTTGACTTATTTCGCTTAAATTGACATCTAGAGATTACCGCTAGCATATTTTTTCAATTTTTTTTTTGACAAAAATTTTGCAAAAAAAGCATGGGTTAACCCCTTACCTGTTTTTTTAGCGAAAAAAAAAGTTGTCGCAAATCTTGGGGAATGGCATATAAACTGAAAGGTGGGTCCAAAACAATCCCCTACCTCAGGTTATAGCATAATTGGTAAGCGGGTTTAGCCACAGCACCAGCTTTGGTTTCAAATGTAAAATTTTGGTTTGCAATTTATGGCCTGTTTAAGGTAGCAAACCTGGTATTTTGACTTATTTCGCTTAAATTGACATCTAGAGATTACCGCTAGCATATTTTTTCAATTTTTTTTTTGACAAAAATTTTGCAAAAAAAGCATGGGTTAACCCCTTACCTGTTTTTTTAGCGAAAAAAAAAGTTGTCGCAAATCTTGGGGAATGGCATATAAACTGAAAGGTGGGTCCAAAACAATCCCCTACCTCAAGTTATAGCATAATTGGTAAGCGGGTTTAGCCACAGCACCAGCTTTGGTTTCAAATGTAAAATTTTGGTTTGCAATTTATGGCCTGTTTAAGGTAGCAAACCTGGTATTTTGACTTATTTCGCTTAAATTGACATCTAGAGATTACCGCTAGCATATTTTTTCAATTTTTTTTTTGACAAAAATTTTGCAAAAAGAGCATGGGTTAACCCCTTACCTGTTTTTTTAGCGAAAAAAAAAGTTGTCGCAAATCTTGGGGAATGGCATATAAACTGAAAGGTGGGTCCAAAACAATCCCCTACCTCAAGTTATAGCATAATTGGTAAGCGGGTTTAGCCACAGCACCAGCTTTGGTTTCAAATGTAAAATTTTGGTTTGCAATTTATGGCCTGTTTAAGGTAGCAAACCTGGTATTTTGACTTATTTCGCTTAAATTGACATCTAGAGATTACCGCTAGCATATTTTTTCAATTTTTTTTTTGACAAAAATTTTGCAAAAAAAGCAATGGGTTAACTAACCCCTTACCTGTTTTTTTAGCGAAAAAAAAAGTTGTCGCAAATCTTGGGGAATGGCATATAAACTGAAAGGTGGGTCCAAAACAATCCCCTACCTCAAGTTATAGCATAATTGGTAAGCGGGTTTAGCCACAGCACCAGCTTTGGTTTCAAATGTAAAATTTTGGTTTGCAATTTATGGCCTGTTTAAGGTAGCAAACCTGGTATTTTGACTTATTTCGCTTAAATTGACATCTAGAGATTACCGCTAGCATATTTTTTCAATTTTTTTTTTGACAAAAATTTTGCAAAAAAAGCATGGGTTAACCCCTTACCTGTTTTTTTAGCGAAAAAAAAAGTTGTCGCAAATCTTGGGGAATGGCATATAAACTGAAAGGTGGGTCCAAAACAATCCCCTACCTCAAGTTATAGCATAATTGGTAAGCGGGTTTAGCCACAGCACCAGCTTTGGTTTCAAATGTAAAATTTTGGTTTGCAATTTATGGCCTGTTTAAGGTAGCAAACCTGGTATTTTGACTTATTTCGCTTAAATTGACATCTAGAGATTACCGCTAGCATATTTTTTCAATTTTTTTTTTGACAAAAATTTTGCAAAAAAAGCATGGGTTAACCCCTTACCTGTTTTTTTAGCGAAAAAAAAAGTTGTCGCAAATCTTGGGGAATGGCATATAAACTGAAAGGTGAGTCCAAAACAATCCCCTACCTCAAGTTATAGCATAATTGGTAAGCGGGTTTAGCCACAGCACCAGCTTTGGTTTCAAATGTAAAATTTTGGTTTGCAATTTATGGCCTGTTTAAGGTAGCAAACCTGGTATTTTGACTTATTTCGCTTAAATTGACATCTAGAGATTACCGCTAGCATATTTTTTCAATTTTTTTTTTGACAAAAATTTTGCAAAAAGAGCATGGGTTAACCCCTTACCTGTTTTTTTAGCGAAAAAAAAAGTTGTCGCAAATCTTGGGGAATGGCATATAAACTGAAAGGTGGGTCCAAAACAATCCCCTACCTCAAGTTATAGCATAATTGGTAAGCGGGTTTAGCCACAGCACCAGCTTTGGTTTCAAATGTAAAATTTTGGTTTGCAATTTATGGCCTGTTTAAGGTAGCAAACCTGGTATTTTGACTTATTTCGCTTAAATTGACATCTAGAGATTACCGCTAGCATATTTTTTCAATTTTTTTTTTGACAAAAATTTTGCAAAAAAAGCATGGGTTAACCCCTTACCTGTTTTTTTAGCGAAACAAAAAGTTGTCGCAAATCTTGGGGAATGGCATATAAACTGAAAGGTGGGTCCAAAACAATCCCCTACCTCAAGTTATAGCATAATTGGTAAGCGGGTTTAGCCACAGCACCAGCTTTGGTTTCAAATGTAAAATTTTGGTTTGCAATTTATGGCCTGTTTAAGGTAGCAAACCTGGTATTTTGACTTATTTCGCTTAAATTGACATCTAGAGATTACCGCTAGCATATTTTTTCAATTTTTTTTTGACAAAAATTTTGCAAAAAAAGCAATGGGTTAACTAACCCCTTACCTGTTTTTTTAGCGAAAAAAAAAGTTGTCGCAAATCTTGGGGAATGGCATATAAACTGAAAGGTGGGTCCAAAACAATCCCCTACCTCAAGTTATAGCATAATTGGTAAGCGGGTTTAGCCACAGCACCAGCTTTGGTTTCAAATGTAAAATTTTGGTTTGCAATTTATGGCCTGTTTAAGGTAGCAAACCTGGTATTTTGACTTATTTCGCTTAAATTGACATCTAGAGATTACCGCTAGCATATTTTTTCAATTTTTTTTTTGACAAAAATTTTGCAAAAAAAGCATGGGTTAACCCCTTACCTGTTTTTTTAGCGAAAAAAAAAGTTGTCGCAAATCTTGGGGAATGGCATATAAACTGAAAGGTGAGTCCAAAACAATCCCCTACCTCAAGTTATAGCATAATTGGTAAGCGGGTTTAGCCACAGCACCAGCTTTGGTTTCAAATGTAAAATTTTGGTTTGCAATTTATGGCCTGTTTAAGGTAGCAAACCTGGTATTTTGACTTATTTCGCTTAAATTGACATCTAGAGATTACCGCTAGCATATTTTTTCAATTTTTTTTTTGACAAAAATTTTGCAAAAAGAGCATGGGTTAACCCCTTACCTGTTTTTTTAGCGAAAAAAAAAGTTGTCGCAAATCTTGGGGAATGGCATATAAACTGAAAGGTGGGTCCAAAACAATCCCCTACCTCAAGTTATAGCATAATTGGTAAGCGGGTTTAGCCACAGCACCAGCTTTGGTTTCAAATGTAAAATTTTGGTTTGCAATTTATGGCCTGTTTAAGGTAGCAAACCTGGTATTTTGACTTATTTCGCTTAAATTGACATCTAGAGATTACCGCTAGCATATTTTTTCAATTTTTTTTTTGACAAAAATTTTGCAAAAAAAGCATGGGTTAACCCCTTACCTGTTTTTTTAGCGAAAAAAAAAGTTGTCGCAAATCTTGGGGAATGGCATATAAACTGAAAGGTGAGTCCAAAACAATCCCCTACCTCAAGTTATAGCATAATTGGTAAGCGGGTTTAGCCACAGCACCAGCTTTGGTTTCAAATGTAAAATTTTGGTTTGCAATTTATGGCCTGTTTAAGGTAGCAAACCTGGTATTTTGACTTATTTCGCTTAAATTGACATCTAGAGATTACCGCTAGCATATTTTTTCAATTTTTTTTTTGACAAAAATTTTGCAAAAAAAGCATGGGTTAACCCCTTACCTGTTTTTTTAGCGAAAAAAAAAGTTGTCGCAAATCTTGGGGAATGGCATATAAACTGAAAGGTGGGTCCAAAACAATCCCCTACCTCAAGTTATAGCATAATTGGTAAGCGGGTTTAGCCACAGCACCAGCTTTGGTTTCAAATGTAAAATTTTGGTTTGCAATTTATGGCCTGTTTAAGGTAGCAAACCTGGTATTTTGACTTATTTCGCTTAAATTGACATCTAGAGATTACCGCTAGCATATTTTTTCAATTTTTTTTTTGACAAAAATTTTGCAAAAAAAGCATGGGTTAACCCCTTACCTGTTTTTTTAGCGAAAAAAAAAGTTGTCGCAAATCTTGGGGAATGGCATATAAACTGAAAGGTGAGTCCAAAACAATCCCCTACCTCAAGTTATAGCATAATTGGTAAGCGGGTTTAGCCACAGCACCAGCTTTGGTTTCAAATGTAAAATTTTGGTTTGCAATTTATGGCCTGTTTAAGGTAGCAAACCTGGTATTTTGACTTATTTCGCTTAAATTGACATCTAGAGATTACCGCTAGCATATTTTTTCAATTTTTTTTTTGACAAAAATTTTGCAAAAAAAGCAATGGGTTAACTAACCCCTTACCTGTTTTTTTAGCGAAAAAAAAAGTTGTCGCAAATCTTGGGGAATGGCATATAAACTGAAAGGTGGGTCCAAAACAATCCCCTACCTCAAGTTATAGCATAATTGGTAAGCGGGTTTAGCCACAGCACCAGCTTTGGTTTCAAATGTAAAATTTTGGTTTGCAATTTATGGCCTGTTTAAGGTAGCAAACCTGGTATTTTGACTTATTTCGCTTAAATTGACATCTAGAGATTACCGCTAGCATATTTTTTCAATTTTTTTTTTGACAAAAATTTTGCAAAAAAAGCATGGGTTAACCCCTTACCTGTTTTTTTAGCGAAAAAAAAAGTTGTCGCAAATCTTGGGGAATGGCATATAAACTGAAAGGTGGGTCCAAAACAATCCCCTACCTCAAGTTATAGCATAATTGGTAAGCGGGTTTAGCCACAGCACCAGCTTTGGTTTCAAATGTAAAATTTTGGTTTGCAATTTATGGCCTGTTTAAGGTAGCAAACCTGGTATTTTGACTTATTTCGCTTAAATTGACATCTAGAGATTACCGCTAGCATATTTTTTCAATTTTTTTTTTGACAAAAATTTTGCAAAAAGAGCATGGGTTAACCCCTTACCTGTTTTTTTAGCGAAAAAAAAAGTTGTCGCAAATCTTGGGGAATGGCATATAAACTGAAAGGTGGGTCCAAAACAATCCCCTACCTCAAGTTATAGCATAATTGGTAAGCGGGTTTAGCCACAGCACCAGCTTTGGTTTCAAATGTAAAATTTTGGTTTGCAATTTATGGCCTGTTTAAGGTAGCAAACCTGGTATTTTGACTTATTTCGCTTAAATTGACATCTAGAGATTACCGCTAGCATATTTTTTCAATTTTTTTTTTTGACAAAAATTTTGCAAAAAAAGCATGGGTTAACCCCTTACCTGTTTTTTTAGCGAAAAAAAAAGTTGTCGCAAATCTTGGGGAATGGCATATAAACTGAAAGGTGGGTCCAAAACAATCCCCGACCTCAAGTTATAGCATAATTGGTAAGCGGGTTTAGCCACAGCACCAGCTTTGGTTTCAAATGTAAAATTTTGGTTTGCAATTTATGGCCTGTTTAAGGTAGCAAACCTGGTATTTTGACTTATTTCGCTTAAATTGACATCTAGAGATTACCGCTAGCATATTTTTTCAATTTTTTTTTTTGACAAAAATTTTGCAAAAAAAGCATGGGTTAACCCCTTACCTGTTTTTTTAGCGAAAAAAAAAGTTGTCGCAAATCTTGGGGAATGGCATATAAACTGAAAGGTGGGTCCAAAACAATCCCCGACCTCAAGTTATAGCATAATTGGTAAGCGGGTTTAGCCACAGCACCAGCTTTGGTTTCAAATGTAAAATTTTGGTTTGCAATTTATGGCCTGTTTAAGGTAGCAAACCTGGTATTTTGACTTATTTCGCTTAAATTGACATCTAGAGATTACCGCTAGCATATTTTTTCAATTTTTTTTTTTGACAAAAATTTTGCAAAAAAAGCATGGGTTAACCCCTTACCTGTTTTTTTAGCGAAAAAAAAAGTTGTCGCAAATCTTGGGGAATGGCATATAAACTGAAAGGTGGGTCCAAAACAATCCCCGACCTCAAGTTATAGCATAATTGGTAAGCGGGTTTAGCCACAGCACCAGCTTTGGTTTCAAATGTAAAATTTTGGTTTGCAATTTATGGCCTGTTTAAGGTAGCAAACCTGGTATTTTGACTTATTTCGCTTAAATTGACATCTAGAGATTACCGCCAGCATATTTTTTCAATTTTTTTTTTTTGACAAAAATTTTGCAAAAAAAGCATGGGTTAACCCCTTACCTGTTTTTTTAGCGAAAAAAAAAGTTGTCGCAAATCTTGGGGAATGGCATATAAACTGAAAGGTGGGTCCAAAACAATCCCCTACCTCAAGTTATAGCATAATTGGTAAGCGGGTTTAGCCACAGCACCAGCTTTGGTTTCAAATGTAAAATTTTGGTTTGCAATTTATGGCCTGTTTAAGGTAGCAAACCTGGTATTTTGACTTATTTCGCTTAAATTGACATCTAGAGATTACCGCCAGCATATTTTTTCAATTTTTTTTTTTTGACAAAAATTTTGCAAAAAAAGCATGGGTTAACCCCTTACCTGTTTTTTTAGCGAAAAAAAAAGTTGTCGCAAATCTTGGGGAATGGCATATAAACTGAAAGGTGGGTCCAAAACAATCCCCTACCTCAAGTTATAGCATAATTGGTAAGCGGGTTTAGCCACAGCACCAGCTTTGGTTTCAAATGTAAAATTTTGGTTTGCAATTTATGGCCTGTTTAAGGTAGCAAACCTGGTATTTTGACTTATTTCGCTTAAATTGACATCTAGAGATTACCGCTAGCATATTTTTTCAATTTTTTTTTTTGACAAAAATTTTGCAAAAAAAGCATGGGTTAACCCCTTACCTGTTTTTTTAGCGAAAAAAAAAGTTGTCGCAAATCTTGGGGAATGGCATATAAACTGAAAGGTGGGTCCAAAACAATCCCCTACCTCAAGTTATAGCATAATTGGTAAGCGGGTTTAGCCACAGCACCAGCTTTGGTTTCAAATGTAAAATTTTGGTTTGCAATTTATGGCCTGTTTAAGGTAGCAAACCTGGTATTTTGACTTATTTCGCTTAAATTGACATCTAGAGATTACCGCTAGCATATTTTTTCAATTTTTTTTTTTGACAAAAATTTTGCAAAAAAAGCATGGGTTAACCCCTTACCTGTTTTTTTAGCGAAAAAAAAAGTTGTCGCAAATCTTGGGGAATGGCATATAAACTGAAAGGTGGGTCCAAAACAATCCCCTACCTCAAGTTATAGCATAATTGGTAAGCGGGTTTAGCCACAGCACCAGCTTTGGTTTCAAATGTAAAATTTTGGTTTGCAATTTATGGCCTGTTTAAGGTAGCAAACCTGGTATTTTGACTTATTTCGCTTAAATTGACATCTAGAGATTACCGCTAGCATATTTTTTCAATTTTTTTTTTGACAAAAATTTTGCAAAAAAAGCATGGGTTAACCCCTTACCTGTTTTTTTAGCGAAAAAAAAAGTTGTCGCAAATCTTGGGGAATGGCATATAAACTGAAAGGTGGGTCCAAAACAATCCCCTACCTCAAGTTATAGCATAATTGGTAAGCGGGTTTAGCCACAGCACCAGCTTTGGTTTCAAATGTAAAATTTTGGTTTGCAATTTATGGCCTGTTTAAGGTAGCAAACCTGGTATTTTGACTTATTTCGCTTAAATTGACATCTAGAGATTACCGCTAGCATATTTTTTCAATTTTTTTTTTGACAAAAATTTTGCAAAAAAAGCATGGGTTAACCCCTTACCTGTTTTTTTAGCGAAAAAAAAAGTTGTCGCAAATCTTGGGGAATGGCATATAAACTGAAAGGTGGGTCCAAAACAATCCCCTACCTCAAGTTATAGCATAATTGGTAAGCGGGTTTAGCCACAGCACCAGCTTTGGTTTCAAATGTAAAATTTTGGTTTGCAATTTATGGCCTGTTTAAGGTAGCAAACCTGGTATTTTGACTTATTTCGCTTAAATTGACATCTAGAGATTACCGCTAGCATATTTTTTCAATTTTTTTTTTTGACAAAAATTTTGCAAAAAAAGCATGGGTTAACCCCTTACCTGTTTTTTTAGCGAAAAAAAAAGTTGTCGCAAATCTTGGGGAATGGCATATAAACTGAAAGGTGGGTCCAAAACAATCCCCTACCTCAAGTTATAGCATAATTGGTAAGCGGGTTTAGCCACAGCACCAGCTTTGGTTTCAAATGTAAAATTTTGGTTTGCAATTTATGGCCTGTTTAAGGTAGCAAACCTGGTATTTTGACTTATTTCGCTTAAATTGACATCTAGAGATTACCGCTAGCATATTTTTTCAATTTTTTTTTTGACAAAAATTTTGCAAAAAAAGCATGGGTTAACCCCTTACCTGTTTTTTTAGCGAAAAAAAAAGTTGTCGCAAATCTTGGGGAATGGCATATAAACTGAAAGGTGGGTCCAAAACAATCCCCTACCTCAAGTTATAGCATAATTGGTAAGCGGGTTTAGCCACAGCACCAGCTTTGGTTTCAAATGTAAAATTTTGGTTTGCAATTTATGGCCTGTTTAAGGTAGCAAACCTGGTATTTTGACTTATTTCGCTTAAATTGACATCTAGAGATTACCGCTAGCATATTTTTTCAATTTTTTTTTTGACAAAAATTTTGCAAAAAAAGCATGGGTTAACCCCTTACCTGTTTTTTTAGCGAAAAAAAAAGTTGTCGCAAATCTTGGGGAATGGCATATAAACTGAAAGGTGGGTCCAAAACAATCCCCTACCTCAAGTTATAGCATAATTGGTAAGCGGGTTTAGCCACAGCACCAGCTTTGGTTTCAAATGTAAAATTTTGGTTTGCAATTTATGGCCTGTTTAAGGTAGCAAACCTGGTATTTTGACTTATTTCGCTTAAATTGACATCTAGAGATTACCGCTAGCATATTTTTTCAATTTTTTTTTTTGACAAAAATTTTGCAAAAAAAGCATGGGTTAACCCCTTACCTGTTTTTTTAGCGAAAAAAAAAGTTGTCGCAAATCTTGGGGAATGGCATATAAACTGAAAGGTGGGTCCAAAACAATCCCCTACCTCAAGTTATAGCATAATTGGTAAGCGGGTTTAGCCACAGCACCAGCTTTGGTTTCAAATGTAAAATTTTGGTTTGCAATTTATGGCCTGTTTAAGGTAGCAAACCTGGTATTTTGACTTATTTCGCTTAAATTGACATCTAGAGATTACCGCTAGCATATTTTTTCAATTTTTTTTTTTGACAAAAATTTTGCAAAAAAAGCATGGGTTAACCCCTTACCTGTTTTTTTAGCGAAAAAAAAAGTTGTCGCAAATCTTGGGGAATGGCATATAAACTGAAAGGTGGGTCCAAAACAATCCCCTACCTCAAGTTATAGCATAATTGGTAAGCGGGTTTAGCCACAGCACCAGCTTTGGTTTCAAATGTAAAATTTTGGTTTGCAATTTATGGCCTGTTTAAGGTAGCAAACCTGGTATTTTGACTTATTTCGCTTAAATTGACATCTAGAGATTACCGCTAGCATATTTTTTCAATTTTTTTTTTTGACAAAAATTTTGCAAAAAAAGCATGGGTTAACCCCTTACCTGTTTTTTTAGCGAAAAAAAAAGTTGTCGCAAATCTTGGGGAATGGCATATAAACTGAAAGGTGGGTCCAAAACAATCCCCTACCTCAAGTTATAGCATAATTGGTAAGCGGGTTTAGCCACAGCACCAGCTTTGGTTTCAAATGTAAAATTTTGGTTTGCAATTTATGGCCTGTTTAAGGTAGCAAACCTGGTATTTTGACTTATTTCGCTTAAATTGACATCTAGAGATTACCGCTAGCATATTTTTTCAATTTTTTTTTTTGACAAAAATTTTGCAAAAAAAGCATGGGTTAACCCCTTACCTGTTTTTTTAGCGAAAAAAAAAGTTGTCGCAAATCTTGGGGAATGGCATATAAACTGAAAGGTGGGTCCAAAACAATCCCCTACCTCAAGTTATAGCATAATTGGTAAGCGGGTTTAGCCACAGCACCAGCTTTGGTTTCAAATGTAAAATTTTGGTTTGCAATTTATGGCCTGTTTAAGGTAGCAAACCTGGTATTTTGACTTATTTCGCTTAAATTGACATCTAGAGATTACCGCCAGCATATTTTTTCAATTTTTTTTTTGACAAAAATTTTGCAAAAAAAGCATGGGTTAACCCCTTACCTGTTTTTTTAGCGAAAAAAAAAGTTGTCGCAAATCTTGGGGAATGGCATATAAACTGAAAGGTGGGTCCAAAACAATCCCCTACCTCAAGTTATAGCATAATTGGTAAGCGGGCTTAGCCACAGCACCAGCTTTGGTTTCAAATGTAAAATTTTGGTTTGCAATTTATGGCCTGTTTAAGGTAGCAAACCTGGTATTTTGACTTATTTCGCTTAAATTGACATCTAGAGATTACCGATAGCATATTTTTTCAATTTTTTTTTGAAAAAAATTTTGCAAAAAAAGCATGGGTTAACCCCTTACCTGTTTTTTTAGCGAAAAAAAAAGTTGTCGCAAATCTTGGGGAATGGCATATAAACTGAAAGGTGGGTCCAAAACAATCCCCTACCTCAAGTTATAGCATAATTGGTAAGCGGGTTTAGCCACAGCACCAGCTTTGGTTTCAAATGTAAAATTTTTGGTTTTCAATTTATGGCCTGTTTAAGGTAGCAAACCTGGTATTTTGACTTATTTCGCTTAAATTGACATCTAGAGATTACCGCCAGCATATTTTTTCAATTTTTTTTTTGACAAAAATTTTGCAAAAAAAGCATGGGAAAAAAAAAGTTGTCGCAAATCTTGGGGAATGGCATATAAACTGAAAGGTGGGTCCAAAACAATCCCCTACCTCAAGTTATAGCATAATTGGTAAGCGGGTTTAGCCACAGCACCAGCTTTGGTTTCAAATGTAAAATTTTGGTTTGCAATTTATGGCCTGTTTAAGGTAGCAAACCTGGTATTTTGACTTATTTCGCTTAAATTGACATCTAGAGATTACCGCCAGCATATTTTTTCAATTTTTTTTTTGACAAAAATTTTGCAAAAAAAGCATGGGTTAACCCCTTACCTGTTTTTTTAGCGAAAAAAAAAGTTGTCGCAAATCTTGGGGAATGGCATATAAACTGAAAGGTGGGTCCAAAACAATCCCCTACCTCAAGTTATAGCATAATTGGTAAGCGGGTTTAGCCACAGCACCAGCTTTGGTTTCAAATGTAAAATTTTGGTTTGCAATTTATGGCCTGTTTAAGGTAGCAAACCTGGTATTTTGACTTATTTCGCTTAAATTGACATCTAGAGATTACCGCCAGCATATTTTTTCAATTTTTTTTTTGACAAAAATTTTGCAAAAAAAGCATGGGTTAACCCCTTACCTGTTTTTTTAGCGAAAAAAAAAGTTGTCGCAAATCTTGGGGAATGGCATATAAACTGAAAGGTGGGTCCAAAACAATCCCCTACCTCAAGTTATAGCATAATTGGTAAGCGGGTTTAGCCACAGCACCAGCTTTGGTTTCAAATGTAAAATTTTGGTTTGCAATTTATGGCCTGTTTAAGGTAGCAAACCTGGTATTTTGACTTATTTCGCTTAAATTGACATCTAGAGATTACCGCCAGCATATTTTTTCAATTTTTTTTTTGACAAAAATTTTGCAAAAAAAGCATGGGTTAACCCCTTACCTGTTTTTTTAGCGAAAAAAAAAGTTGTCGCAAATCTTGGGGAATGGCATATAAACTGAAAGGTGGGTCCAAAACAATCCCCTACCTCAAGTTATAGCATAATTGGTAAGCGGGTTTAGCCACAGCACCAGCTTTGGTTTCAAATGTAAAATTTTGGTTTGCAATTTATGGCCTGTTTAAGGTAGCAAACCTGGTATTTTGACTTATTTCGCTTAAATTGACATCTAGAGATTACCGCTAGCATATTTTTTCAATTTTTTTTTTGACAAAAATTTTGCAAAAAAAGCATGGGTTAACCCCTTACCTGTTTTTTTAGCGAAAAAAAAAGTTGTCGCAAATCTTGGGGAATGGCATATAAACTGAAAGGTGGGTCCAAAACAATCCCCTACCTCAAGTTATAGCATAATTGGTAAGCGGGTTTAGCCACAGCACCAGCTTTGGTTTCAAATGTAAAATTTTGGTTTGCAATTTATGGCCTGTTTAAGGTAGCAAACCTGGTATTTTGACTTATTTCGCTTAAATTGACATCTAGAGATTACCGCTAGCATATTTTTTCAATTTTTTTTTTGACAAAAATTTTGCAAAAAAAGCATGGGTTAACCCCTTACCTGTTTTTTTAGCGAAAAAAAAAGTTGTCGCAAATCTTGGGGAATGGCATATAAACTGAAAGGTGGGTCCAAAACAATCCCCTACCTCAAGTTATAGCATAATTGGTAAGCGGGCTTAGCCACAGCACCAGCTTTGGTTTCACATGTAAAATTTTTGGTTTTGAATTTATGGCCTGTTTAAGGTAGCAAACCTGGTATTTTGACTTATTTCGCTTAAATTGACATCTAGAGATTACCGCCAGCATATTTTTTCAATTTTTTTTTTTGACAAAAATTTTGCAAAAAAAGCATGGGTTAACCCCTTACCTGTTTTTTTAGCGAAAAAAAAAGTTGTCGCAAATCTTGGGGAATGGCATATAAACTGAAAGGTGGGTCCAAAACAATCCCCTACCTCAAGTTATAGCATAATTGGTAAGCGGGTTTAGCCACAGCACCAGCTTTGGTTTCACATGTAAAATTTTTGGTTTTCAATTTATGGCCTGTTTAAGGTAGCAAACCTGGTATTTTGACTTATTTCGCTTAAATTGACATCTAGAGATTACCGCCAGCATATTTTTTCAATTTTTTTTTTTGACAAAAATTTTGCAAAAAAAGCATGGGTTAACCCCTTACCTGTTTTTTTAGCGAAAAAAAAAGTTGTCGCAAATCTTGGGGAATGGCATATAAACTGAAAGGTGGGTCCAAAACAATCCCCTACCTCAAGTTATAGCATAATTGGTAAGCGGGTTTAGCCACAGCATCAGCTTTGGTTTCAAATGTAAAATTTTGGTTTGCAATTTATGGCCTGTTTAAGGTAGCAAACCTGGTATTTTGACTTATTTCGCTTAAATTGACATCTAGAGATTACCGCCAGCATATTTTTTCAATTTTTTTTTGACAAAAATTTTGCAAAAAAAGCATGGGTTAACCCCTTACCTGTTTTTTTAGCGAAAAAAAAAGTTGTCGCAAATCTTGGGGAATGGCATATAAACTGAAAGGTGGGTCCAAAACAATCCCCTACCTCAAGTTATAGCATAATTGGTAAGCGGGTTTAGCCACAGCACCAGCTTTGGTTTCAAATGTAAAATTTTGGTTTGCAATTTATGGCCTGTTTAAGGTAGCAAACCTGGTATTTTGACTTATTTCGCTTAAATTGACATCTAGAGATTACCGCTAGCATATTTTTTCAATTTTTTTTTTGACAAAAATTTTGCAAAAAAAGCATGGGTTAACCCCTTACCTGTTTTTTTAGCGAAAAAAAAGTTGTCGCAAATCTTGGGGAATGGCATATAAACTGAAAGGTGGGTCCAAAACAATCCCCTACCTCAAGTTATAGCATAATTGGTAAGCGGGTTTAGCCACAGCACCAGCTTTGGTTTCAAATGTAAAATTTTGGTTTGCAATTTATGGCCTGTTTAAGGTAGCAAACCTGGTATTTTGACTTATTTCGCTTAAATTGACATCTAGAGATTACCGCTAGCATATTTTTTCAATTTTTTTTTTGACAAAAATTTTGCAAAAAAAGCATGGGTTAACCCCTTACCTGTTTTTTTAGCGAAAAAAAAAGTTGTCGCAAATCTTGGGGAATGGCATATAAACTGAAAGGTGGGTCCAAAACAATCCCCTACCTCAAGTTATAGCATAATTGGTAAGCGGGTTTAGCCACAGCACCAGCTTTGGTTTCAAATGTAAAATTTTGGTTTGCAATTTATGGCCTGTTTAAGGTAGCAAACCTGGTATTTTGACTTATTTCGCTTAAATTGACATCTAGAGATTACCGCTAGCATATTTTTTCAATTTTTTTTTGACAAAAATTTTGCAAAAAAAGCATGGGTTAACCCCTTACCTGTTTTTTTAGCGAAAAAAAAAGTTGTCGCAAATCTTGGGGAATGGCATATAAACTGAAAGGTGGGTCCAAAACAATCCCCTACCTCAAGTTATAGCATAATTGGTAAGCGGGTTTAGCCACAGTACCAGCTTTGGTTTCAAATGTAAAATTTTGGTTTGCAATTTATGGCCTGTTTAAGGTAGCAAACCTGGTATTTTGACTTATTTCGCTTAAATTGACATCTAGAGATTACCGCTAGCATATTTTTTCAATTTTTTTTTTGACAAAAATTTTGCAAAAAAAGCATGGGTTAACCCCTTACCTGTTTTTTTAGCGAAAAAAAAAGTTGTCGCAAATCTTGGGGAATGGCATATAAACTGAAAGGTGGGTCCAAAACAATCCCCTACCTCAAGTTATAGCATAATTGGTAAGCGGGTTTAGCCACAGCACCAGCTTTGGTTTCAAATGTAAAATTTTGGTTTGCAATTTATGGCCTGTTTAAGGTAGCAAACCTGGTATTTTGACTTATTTCGCTTAAATTGACATCTAGAGATTACCGCTAGCATATTTTTTCAATTTTTTTTTTGACAAAAATTTTGCAAAAAAAGCATGGGTTAACCCCTTACCTGTTTTTTTAGCGAAAAAAAAAGTTGTCGCAAATCTTGGGGAATGGCATATAAACTGAAAGGTGGGTCCAAAACAATCCCCTACCTCAGGTTATAGCATAATTGGTAAGCGGGTTTAGCCACAGCACCAGCTTTGGTTTCAAATGTAAAATTTTGGTTTGCAATTTATGGCCTGTTTAAGGTAGCAAACCTGGTATTTTGACTTATTTCGCTTAAATTGACATCTAGAGATTACCGCTAGCATATTTTTTCAATTTTTTTTTTGACAAAAATTTTGCAAAAAAAGCATGGGTTAACCCCTTACCTGTTTTTTTAGCGAAAAAAAAAGTTGTCGCAAATCTTGGGGAATGGCATATAAACTGAAAGGTGGGTCCAAAACAATCCCCTACCTCAAGTTATAGCATAATTGGTAAGCGGGTTTAGCCACAGCACCAGCTTTGGTTTCAAATGTAAAATTTTGGTTTGCAATTTATGGCCTGTTTAAGGTAGCAAACCTGGTATTTTGACTTATTTCGCTTAAATTGACATCTAGAGATTACCGCTAGCATATTTTTTCAATTTTTTTTTTGACAAAAATTTTGCAAAAAAAGCATGGGTTAACCCCTTACCTGTTTTTTTAGCGAAAAAAAAAGTTGTCGCAAATCTTGGGGAATGGCATATAAACTGAAAGGTGGGTCCAAAACAATCCCCTACCTCAAGTTATAGCATAATTGGTAAGCGGGTTTAGCCACAGCACCAGCTTTGGTTTCAAATGTAAAATTTTGGTTTGCAATTTATGGCCTGTTTAAGGTAGCAAACCTGGTATTTTGACTTATTTCGCTTAAATTGACATCTAGAGATTACCGCTAGCATATTTTTTCAATTTTTTTTTTGACAAAAATTTTGCAAAAAAAGCATGGGTTAACCCCTTACCTGTTTTTTTAGCGAAAAAAAAAGTTGTCGCAAATCTTGGGGAATGGCATATAAACTGAAAGGTGGGTCCAAAACAATCCCCTACCTCAGGTTATAGCATAATTGGTAAGCGGGTTTAGCCACAGCACCAGCTTTGGTTTCAAATGTAAAATTTTGGTTTGCAATTTATGGCCTGTTTAAGGTAGCAAACCTGGTATTTTGACTTATTTCGCTTAAATTGACATCTAGAGATTACCGCTAGCATATTTTTTCAATTTTTTTTTGACAAAAATTTTGCAAAAAAAGCATGGGTTAACCCCTTACCTGTTTTTTTAGCGAAAAAAAAAGTTGTCGCAAATCTTGGGGAATGGCATATAAACTGAAAGGTGGGTCCAAAACAATCCCCTACCTCAAGTTATAGCATAATTGGTAAGCGGGTTTAGCCACAGCACCAGCTTTGGTTTCAAATGTAAAATTTTGGTTTGCAATTTATGGCCTGTTTAAGGTAGCAAACCTGGTATTTTGACTTATTTCGCTTAAATTGACATCTAGAGATTACCGCTAGCATATTTTTTCAATTTTTTTTTTGACAAAAATTTTGCAAAAAAAGCATGGGTTAACCCCTTACCTGTTTTTTTAGCGAAAAAAAAAGTTGTCGCAAATCTTGGGGAATGGCATATAAACTGAAAGGTGGGTCCAAAACAATCCCCTACCTCAAGTTATAGCATAATTGGTAAGCGGGTTTAGCCACAGTACCAGCTTTGGTTTCAAATGTAAAATTTTGGTTTGCAATTTATGGCCTGTTTAAGGTAGCAAACCTGGTATTTTGACTTATTTCGCTTAAATTGACATCTAGAGATTACCGCTAGCATATTTTTTCAATTTTTTTTTTGACAAAAATTTTGCAAAAAAAGCATGGGTTAACCCCTTACCTGTTTTTTTAGCGAAAAAAAAAGTTGTCGCAAATCTTGGGGAATGGCATATAAACTGAAAGGTGGGTCCAAAACAATCCCCTACCTCAAGTTATAGCATAATTGGTAAGCGGGTTTAGCCACAGCACCAGCTTTGGTTTCAAATGTAAAATTTTGGTTTGCAATTTATGGCCTGTTTAAGGTAGCAAACCTGGTATTTTGACTTATTTCGCTTAAATTGACATCTAGAGATTACCGCTAGCATATTTTTTCAATTTTTTTTTGACAAAAATTTTGCAAAAAAAGCATGGGTTAACCCCTTACCTGTTTTTTTAGCGAAAAAAAAAGTTGTCGCAAATCTTGGGGAATGGCATATAAACTGAAAGGTGGGTCCAAAACAATCCCCTACCTCAGGTTATAGCATAATTGGTAAGCGGGTTTAGCCACAGCACCAGCTTTGGTTTCAAATGTAAAATTTTGGTTTGCAATTTATGGCCTGTTTAAGGTAGCAAACCTGGTATTTTGACTTATTTCGCTTAAATTGACATCTAGAGATTACCGCTAGCATATTTTTTCAATTTTTTTTTTGACAAAAATTTTGCAAAAAAAGCATGGGTTAACCCCTTACCTGTTTTTTTAGCGAAAAAAAAAGTTGTCGCAAATCTTGGGGAATGGCATATAAACTGAAAGGTGGGTCCAAAACAATCCCCTACCTCAAGTTATAGCATAATTGGTAAGCGGGTTTAGCCACAGCACCAGCTTTGGTTTCAAATGTAAAATTTTGGTTTGCAATTTATGGCCTGTTTAAGGTAGCAAACCTGGTATTTTGACTTATTTCGCTTAAATTGACATCTAGAGATTACCGCTAGCATATTTTTTCAATTTTTTTTTTGACAAAAATTTTGCAAAAAAAGCATGGGTTAACCCCTTACCTGTTTTTTTAGCGAAAAAAAAAGTTGTCGCAAATCTTGGGGAATGGCATATAAACTGAAAGGTGGGTCCAAAACAATCCCCTACCTCAAGTTATAGCATAATTGGTAAGCGGGTTTAGCCACAGCACCAGCTTTGGTTTCAAATGTAAAATTTTGGTTTGCAATTTATGGCCTGTTTAAGGTAGCAAACCTGGTATTTTGACTTATTTCGCTTAAATTGACATCTAGAGATTACCGCTAGCATATTTTTTCAATTTTTTTTTTGACAAAAATTTTGCAAAAAAAGCATGGGTTAACCCCTTACCTGTTTTTTTAGCGAAAAAAAAAGTTGTCGCAAATCTTGGGGAATGGCATATAAACTGAAAGGTGGGTCCAAAACAATCCCCTACCTCAGGTTATAGCATAATTGGTAAGCGGGTTTAGCCACAGCACCAGCTTTGGTTTCAAATGTAAAATTTTGGTTTGCAATTTATGGCCTGTTTAAGGTAGCAAACCTGGTATTTTGACTTATTTCGCTTAAATTGACATCTAGAGATTACCGCTAGCATATTTTTTCAATTTTTTTTTTGACAAAAATTTTGCAAAAAAAGCATGGGTTAACCCCTTACCTGTTTTTTTAGCGAAAAAAAAAAGTTGTCGCAAATCTTGGGGAATGGCATATAAACTGAAAGGTGGGTCCAAAACAATCCCCTACCTCAAGTTATAGCATAATTGGTAAGCGGGTTTAGCCACAGCACCAGCTTTGGTTTCAAATGTAAAATTTTGGTTTGCAATTTATGGCCTGTTTAAGGTAGCAAACCTGGTATTTTGACTTATTTCGCTTAAATTGACATCTAGAGATTACCGCTAGCATATTTTTTCAATTTTTTTTTTGACAAAAATTTTGCAAAAAAAGCATGGGTTAACCCCTTACCTGTTTTTTTAGCGAAAAAAAAAGTTGTCGCAAATCTTGGGGAATGGCATATAAACTGAAAGGTGGGTCCAAAACAATCCCCTACCTCAAGTTATAGCATAATTGGTAAGCGGATTTAGCCACAGCACCAGCTTTGGTTTCAAATGTAAAATTTTGGTTTGCAATTTATGGCCTGTTTAAGGTAGCAAACCTGGTATTTTGACTTATTTCGCTTAAATTGACATCTAGAGATTACCGCTAGCATATTTTTTCAATTTTTTTTTTGACAAAAATTTTGCAAAAAAAGCATGGGTTAACCCCTTACCTGTTTTTTTAGCGAAAAAAAAAGTTGTCGCAAATCTTGGGGAATGGCATATAAACTGAAAGGTGGGTGCAAAACAATCCCCTACCTCAAGTTATAGCATAATTGGTAAGCGGGTTTAGCCACAGCACCAGCTTTGGTTTCAAATGTAAAATTTTGGTTTGCAATTTATGGCCTGTTTAAGGTAGCAATCCTGGTATTTTGACTTATTTCGCTTAAATTGACATCTAGAGATTACCGCTAGCATATTTTTTCAATTTTTTTTTTGACAAAAATTTTGCAAAAAAAGCATGGGTTAACCCCTTACCTGTTTTTTTAGCGAAAAAAAAAGTTGTCGCAAATCTTGGGGAATGGCATATAAACTGAAAGGTGGGTCCAAAACAATCCCCTACCTCAAGTTATAGCATAATTGGTAAGCGGGTTTAGCCACAGCACCAGCTTTGGTTTCAAATGTAAAATTTTGGTTTGCAATTTATGGCCTGTTTAAGGTAGCAAACCTGGTATTTTGACTTATTTCGCTTAAATTGACATCTAGAGATTACCGCTAGCATATTTTTTCAATTTTTTTTTTGACAAAAATTTTGCAAAAAGAGCATGGGTTAACCCCTTACCTGTTTTTTTAGCGAAAAAAAAAGTTGTCGCAAATCTTGGGGAATGGCATATAAACTGAAAGGTGGGTCCAAAACAATCCCCTACCTCAAGTTATAGCATAATTGGTAAGCGGGTTTAGCCACAGCACCAGCTTTGGTTTCAAATGTAAAATTTTGGTTTGCAATTTATGGCCTGTTTAAGGTAGCAAACCTGGTATTTTGACTTATTTCGCTTAAATTGACATCTAGAGATTACCGCTAGCATATTTTTTCAATTTTTTTTTTGACAAAAATTTTGCAAAAAAAGCAATGGGTTAACTAACCCCTTACCTGTTTTTTTAGCGAAAAAAAAAGTTGTCGCAAATCTTGGGGAATGGCATATAAACTGAAAGGTGGGTCCAAAACAATCCCCTACCTCAAGTTATAGCATAATTGGTAAGCGGGTTTAGCCACAGCACCAGCTTTGGTTTCAAATGTAAAATTTTGGTTTGCAATTTATGGCCTGTTTAAGGTAGCAAACCTGGTATTTTGACTTATTTCGCTTAAATTGACATCTAGAGATTACCGCTAGCATATTTTTTCAATTTTTTTTTTGACAAAAATTTTGCAAAAAAAGCATGGGTTAACCCCTTACCTGTTTTTTTAGCGAAAAAAAAAGTTGTCGCAAATCTTGGGGAATGGCATATAAACTGAAAGGTGGGTCCAAAACAATCCCCTACCTCAAGTTATAGCATAATTGGTAAGCGGGTTTAGCCACAGCACCAGCTTTGGTTTCAAATGTAAAATTTTGGTTTGCAATTTATGGCCTGTTTAAGGTAGCAAACCTGGTATTTTGACTTATTTCGCTTAAATTGACATCTAGAGATTACCGCTAGCATATTTTTTCAATTTTTTTTTTGACAAAAATTTTGCAAAAAAAGCATGGGTTAACCCCTTACCTGTTTTTTTAGCGAAAAAAAAAGTTGTCGCAAATCTTGGGGAATGGCATATAAACTGAAAGGTGAGTCCAAAACAATCCCCTACCTCAAGTTATAGCATAATTGGTAAGCGGGTTTAGCCACAGCACCAGCTTTGGTTTCAAATGTAAAATTTTGGTTTGCAATTTATGGCCTGTTTAAGGTAGCAAACCTGGTATTTTGACTTATTTCGCTTAAATTGACATCTAGAGATTACCGCTAGCATATTTTTTCAATTTTTTTTTTGACAAAAATTTTGCAAAAAGAGCATGGGTTAACCCCTTACCTGTTTTTTTAGCGAAAAAAAAAGTTGTCGCAAATCTTGGGGAATGGCATATAAACTGAAAGGTGGGTCCAAAACAATCCCCTACCTCAAGTTATAGCATAATTGGTAAGCGGGTTTAGCCACAGCACCAGCTTTGGTTTCAAATGTAAAATTTTGGTTTGCAATTTATGGCCTGTTTAAGGTAGCAAACCTGGTATTTTGACTTATTTCGCTTAAATTGACATCTAGAGATTACCGCTAGCATATTTTTTCAATTTTTTTTTTGACAAAAATTTTGCAAAAAAAGCATGGGTTAACCCCTTACCTGTTTTTTTAGCGAAAAAAAAAGTTGTCGCAAATCTTGGGGAATGGCATATAAACTGAAAGGTGGGTCCAAAACAATCCCCTACCTCAAGTTATAGCATAATTGGTAAGCGGGTTTAGCCACAGCACCAGCTTTGGTTTCAAATGTAAAATTTTGGTTTGCAATTTATGGCCTGTTTAAGGTAGCAAACCTGGTATTTTGACTTATTTCGCTTAAATTGACATCTAGAGATTACCGCTAGCATATTTTTTCAATTTTTTTTTTGACAAAAATTTTGCAAAAAGAGCATGGGTTAACCCCTTACCTGTTTTTTTAGCGAAAAAAAAAGTTGTCGCAAATCTTGGGGAATGGCATATAAACTGAAAGGTGGGTCCAAAACAATCCCCTACCTCAAGTTATAGCATAATTGGTAAGCGGGTTTAGCCACAGCACCAGCTTTGGTTTCAAATGTAAAATTTTGGTTTGCAATTTATGGCCTGTTTAAGGTAGCAAACCTGGTATTTTGACTTATTTCGCTTAAATTGACATCTAGAGATTACCGCCAGCATATTTTTTCAATTTTTTTTTTGACAAAAATTTTGCAAAAAAAGCAATGGGTTAACTAACCCCTTACCTGTTTTTTTAGCGAAAAAAAAAGTTGTCGCAAATCTTGGGGAATGGCATATAAACTGAAAGGTGGGTCCAAAACAATCCCCTACCTCAAGTTATAGCATAATTGGTAAGCGGGTTTAGCCACAGCACCAGCTTTGGTTTCAAATGTAAAATTTTGGTTTGCAATTTATGGCCTGTTTAAGGTAGCAAACCTGGTATTTTGACTTATTTCGCTTAAATTGACATCTAGAGATTACCGCTAGCATATTTTTTCAATTTTTTTTTTGACAAAAATTTTGCAAAAAAAGCATGGGTTAACCCCTTACCTGTTTTTTTAGCGAAAAAAAAAGTTGTCGCAAATCTTGGGGAATGGCATATAAACTGAAAGGTGGGTCCAAAACAATCCCCTACCTCAAGTTATAGCATAATTGGTAAGCGGGTTTAGCCACAGCACCAGCTTTGGTTTCAAATGTAAAATTTTGGTTTGCAATTTATGGCCTGTTTAAGGTAGCAAACCTGGTATTTTGACTTATTTCGCTTAAATTGACATCTAGAGATTACCGCTAGCATATTTTTTCAATTTTTTTTTTGACAAAAATTTTGCAAAAAGAGCATGGGTTAACCCCTTACCTGTTTTTTTAGCGAAAAAAAAAGTTGTCGCAAATCTTGGGGAATGGCATATAAACTGAAAGGTGGGTCCAAAACAATCCCCTACCTCAAGTTATAGCATAATTGGTAAGCGGGTTTAGCCACAGCACCAGCTTTGGTTTCAAATGTAAAATTTTGGTTTGCAATTTATGGCCTGTTTAAGGTAGCAAACCTGGTATTTTGACTTATTTCGCTTAAATTGACATCTAGAGATTACCGCTAGCATATTTTTTCAATTTTTTTTTTGACAAAAATTTTGCAAAAAAAGCATGGGTTAACCCCTTACCTGTTTTTTTAGCGAAAAAAAAAGTTGTCGCAAATCTTGGGGAATGGCATATAAACTGAAAGGTGGGTCCAAAACAATCCCCTACCTCAAGTTATAGCATAATTGGTAAGCGGGTTTAGCCACAGCACCAGCTTTGGTTTCAAATGTAAAATTTTGGTTTGCAATTTATGGCCTGTTTAAGGTAGCAAACCTGGTATTTTGACTTATTTCGCTTAAATTGACATCTAGCATATTTTTTCAATTTTTTTTTTGACAAAAATTTTGCAAAAAAAGCATGGGTTAACCCCTTACCTGTTTTTTTAGCGAAAAAAAAAGTTGTCGCAAATCTTGGGGAATGGCATATAAACTGAAAGGTGGGTCCAAAACAATCCCCTACCTCAAGTTATAGCATAATTGGTAAGCGGGTTTAGCCACAGCACCAGCTTTGGTTTCAAATGTAAAATTTTGGTTTGCAATTTATGGCCTGTTTAAGGTAGCAAACCTGGTATTTTGACTTATTTCGCTTAAATTGACATCTAGAGATTACCGCTAGCATATTTTTTCAATTTTTTTTTTGACAAAAATTTTGCAAAAAAAGCATGGGTTAACCCCTTACCTGTTTTTTTAGCGAAAAAAAAAGTTGTCGCAAATCTTGGGGAATGGCATATAAACTGAAAGGTGGGTCCAAAACAATCCCCTACCTCAAGTTATAGCATAATTGGTAAGCGGGTTTAGCCACAGCACCAGCTTTGGTTTCAAATGTAAAATTTTGGTTTGCAATTTATGGCCTGTTTAAGGTAGCAAACCTGGTATTTTGACTTATTTCGCTTAAATTGACATCTAGAGATTACCGCCAGCATATTTTTTCAATTTTTTTTTTGACAAAAATTTTGCAAAAAAAGCATGGGTTAACCCCTTACCTGTTTTTTTAGCGAAAAAAAAAGTTGTCGCAAATCTTGGGGAATGGCATATAAACTGAAAGGTGGGTCCAAAACAATCCCCTACCTCAAGTTATAGCATAATTGGTAAGCGGGTTTAGCCACAGCACCAGCTTTGGTTTCAAATGTAAAATTTTGGTTTGCAATTTATGGCCTGTTTAAGGTAGCAAACCTGGTATTTTGACTTATTTCGCTTAAATTGACATCTAGAGATTACCGCTAGCATATTTTTTCAATTTTTTTTTTGACAAAAATTTTGCAAAAAAATCATGGGTTAACCCCTTACCTGTTTTTTTAGCGAAAAAAAAAGTTGTCGCAAATCTTGGGGAATGGCATATAAACTGAAAGGTGGGTCCAAAACAATCCCCTACCTCAAGTTATAGCATAATTGGTAAGCGGGTTTAGCCACAGCACCAGCTTTGGTTTCAAATGTAAAATTTTGGTTTGCAATTTATGGCCTGTTTAAGGTAGCAAACCTGGTATTTTGACTTATTTCGCTTAAATTGACATCTAGAGATTACCGCCAGCATATTTTTTCAATTTTTTTTTTGACAAAAATTTTGCAAAAAAAGCATGGGTTAACCCCTTACCTGTTTTTTTAGCGAAAAAAAAAGTTGTCGCAAATCTTGGGGAATGGCATATAAACTGAAAGGTGGGTCCAAAACAATCCCCTACCTCAAGTTATAGCATAATTGGTAAGCGGGTTTAGCCACAGCACCAGCTTTGGTTTCAAATGTAAAATTTTGGTTTGCAATTTATGGCCTGTTTAAGGTAGCAAACCTGGTATTTTGACTTATTTCGCTTAAATTGACATCTAGAGATTACCGCTAGCATATTTTTTCAATTTTTTTTTTGACAAAAATTTTGCAAAAAAAGCATGGGTTAACCCCTTACCTGTTTTTTTAGCGAAAAAAAAAGTTGTCGCAAATCTTGGGGAATGGCATATAAACTGAAAGGTGGGTCCAAAACAATCCCCTACCTCAAGTTATAGCATAATTGGTAAGCGGGTTTAGCCACAGCACCAGCTTTGGTTTCAAATGTAAAATTTTGGTTTGCAATTTATGGCCTGTTTAAGGTAGCAAACCTGGTATTTTGACTTATTTCGCTTAAATTGACATCTAGAGATTACCGCCAGCATATTTTTTCAATTTTTTTTTTGACAAAAATTTTGCAAAAAAGCATGGGTTAACCCCTTACCTGTTTTTTTAGCGAAAAAAAAAGTTGTCGCAAATCTTGGGGAATGGCATATAAACTGAAAGGTGGGTCCAAAACAATCCCCTACCTCAAGTTATAGCATAATTGGTAAGCGGGTTTAGCCACAGCACCAGCTTTGGTTTCAAATGTAAAATTTTGGTTTGCAATTTATGGCCTGTTTAAGGTAGCAAACCTGGTATTTTGACTTATTTCGCTTAAATTGACATCTAGAGATTACCGCTAGCATATTTTTTCAATTTTTTTTTTGACAAAAATTTTGCAAAAAAAGCATGGGTTAACCCCTTACCTGTTTTTTTAGCGAAAAAAAAAGTTGTCGCAAATCTTGGGGAATGGCATATAAACTGAAAGGTGGGTCCAAAACAATCCCCTACCTCAAGTTATAGCATAATTGGTAAGCGGGTTTAGCCACAGCACCAGCTTTGGTTTCAAATGTAAAATTTTGGTTTGCAATTTATGGCCTGTTTAAGGTAGCAAACCTGGTATTTTGACTTATTTCGCTTAAATTGACATCTAGC
>CAVNZG010001463.1:0-17014 GCA_963693315.1 Diogma glabrata
ACAATGGCAAACAGTTCACTAGTAGGAACTTTCAAAGTCTTATGTCAGATTTCGGCATTAAACACATTAGGACCGGTGTTTATAGTCCTCAAAGCAACGCGTCAGAGCGGGTCAATAGGTCAGTTTTAGCAGCAATTCGAGCGTTCATTAAAGGTCAGCACACCAAGTGGGATTCACAAATTGGTGAAATCGCATATGCACTGCGGGCTGCAGTACATTCTGCTACCAAGTACTCACCGTACTATTTATTATTTGGTCAACATCCAATCTCGGATGGAAATACTTACCATTTGTTGAGATCACTACACAAGCTTGGTGAAGATGCTGGTGAAGAAATAGAACGCTCTGATCATTTGACTCTGCTCAGGAACCGGGTTCAACAAAATTTAAAAGCAGCTTTCAAAAAATCGCAACATCAGTATAACCTGCGATCTAAACTACGGACTTTTCAACCACAACAACGTGTGTTTGTACGGCAACATCATTTGAGTGACGCTACCAAAAAGTTCTCGGCAAAATTGGCTCCAAAGTTCTTACCTGCAATGATTAAGACTAAGATTGGAAATGTACTCTACGAGTGCACAGATATGAGCGGTAAGAATCTTGGAGTCCATCACGCGAAAGACATCAGGGAATGATGTCTTTTCGTTAGGTAGGGTTGTTCCTCTGGCTAGTTGTCGTCTCTGGGGTTCACATCTTCAGGTCATACTTACTGGTTGTATCGGGGTGTCCATGTTGCTGACGTTCGGATGGATGGTCGGTCTCAATACTCAGTGAAGTTCTTAAGGACTTCATGAGTGTTGGAACCGGTCATCGGTCTTGACGCCAGTGACTGTGGGTATCTCGATCCCAGATACAGTTTAATAGGTGGAAGTAGTTCGGTGGTTTTCTGTCATGGAGGGGATGGCGACGTTTTTGTGATTTCAAGAGTAGAAATCTTGGTTTCTACCTTGAATTCATGGTGTAACGATCGCAATAATCGCAGAACAATAATAAAACCAAATTCATCTTCGTTTTCAATTCAATAAAAATGCATTTCATTAGTTTCCGTTCATTTTTACATTAATAATAATTTTAAAATTTTCTAAAACTTAACTGCTAGTTAAATTTTGAATATACTATAAAAAGCAAACGAACGTACTAAATTTTTATTTCCAATACTAATGAACAGACGTCGTTGTTGGTCATTGCTGAATTTCGAGTATTACACGATTGATTAGATAAGATGTCAAAAAGCAAAATCACATTTTTGCAATTTTTAATTTGAAAAATTTTTTCATTCCATTTTCTGCTTCAAAACAATAAAATTGTAAGAAAACGTCCGTAAGTAAAAATAGCGAATAAATAAATAAATATTAAAATAATTTGCTGTGTTTAATATATCATATTCAAGTTTAATTGATTTCAAAAATACAAAAATACAAATTCAAAAATACAAACTTTTTCAAAATTCCAAAAATATTTCAAAAACTATAAGAAATTCCAAAATTTCCATGTCCAATTTCATTCTAAATTTCATTTACGTCCAATTTCATTCTAAATTTCATTTACGTCAAAAAAACAGCTACATTTTTTTCCAAAAAATTGGCTAAAAAAATAAATGAAATCATTTTTTGACACACTTGACATTAGTTTTTGACAAACTTATAATGCCATAATTCTCAATAATAATAATAAAATTTCATTTCAAACATACAAATTTATTTTTTTCCAAAAAATTGGGTAAAAAAATAAATAAAAATCTTTTGACACACTTGACAACATTTTTTTGACAAACTTATAGTGCCATAATTCTCAATAATAATAATAAAACTTCATTTCAAACAAACAATTAATTTTATTTTTTTTCCAAAAAATTGGGTAAAAAATAAATAAAAATCTTTCTTTTGACACACTTGACAACATTTTTTTGACAAACTTATAATGCAATAATCTAGTTTTTGATACCAATCTCGACCATCAAGATTTCTCCAAATTTAATGTTCCTACTCGTAATCACTTAAAATAAACGTTTTTTAAGCCAAAAATATGAAAATTTGCTATTTTTGACACACATAATGATTCCTGGTCCTAAAACGTCGAGAAATGTCAAAAAAAGTGGGGGTAAAAATTTCACTTTATACTCATGAATGTAATACTTAGGTCTTTTAGACCGAAGTAAAATGATTTTAAATAAATAAATATCTTTGATATTTTTTTTTTTTTTTTTTTTTTGTATTAAATTTCTAGATATTACGATGTGTGAATTCATAGGATGAGAGAATATTTCGTCAACATCTAAGTCAACATTCTAATCAACATCCTAAGTCACGAGTGTAAAGTCATTATTGATTGTTGTCAATCAATGCGAAACTTAATATCTGACGTAAAGTCAATATGTTGTTATATTTTTGGTTAGGAAATATAGACAACATTAGGGGAATTTTTAATTTCGGATTGGTTTTTGTGAACAATTAAGCTTAATTACATATTGGAAATCACTTGAATTTTGCAATTCGAAATAACTTTTCATTTTCTCTAAAATTCCTTTAGAAAAAATTTCGTTGTGTTTCGTGTTAGAATTCGAACTACATTCATCAGAGACACATTGTTCAAATCCCATGTGTCTTACACAACTTAGCCAAAGCGGCGATGACGAAACATATTTTAATTTTGATGTTCAGATAATTTCTAAATTGAAACTTCATCATTTTTCGTATTTACTTAAGTTGAATTTTTCATCTATGATTACATATTGAAAATTGTATTTCTTTGATATTTTTTGTATTAAATTTCTAGATATTACGATGTGTGAATTCATAGGATGAGAGAATATTTCGTCAACATCTAAGTCAACATTCTAATCAACATCCTAAGTCACGAGTGTAAAGTAATTATTGATTGTTGCCAATCAATGCGAAACTTAATATCTGACGTAAAGTCAATATGTTGTTATATTTTTGGTTAGGAAATATAGACAACATTAGGGGAATTTTTAATTTCGGATTGGTTTTTGTGAACAATTAAGCTTAAGTACATATTGGAAATCACTTGAATTTTGCAATTCGAAATAACTTTTCATTTTCTCTAAAATTCCTTTAGAAAAAATTTTGTTGTGTTTCGTGTTAGAATTCGAACTACATTCATCAGAGACACATTGTTCAAATCCCATGTGTCTTACACAACTTAGCCAAAGCGGCGATGACGAAACATATTTTAATTTTGATGTTCAGATAATTTCTAAATTGAAACTTCATCATTTTTCGTATTTACTTAAGTTGAATTTTTCATCTATGATTACATATTGAAAATTGTATTTCTTTGATATTTTTTGTATTAAATTTCTAGATATTACGATGTGTGAATTCATAGGATGAGAGAATATTTCGTCAACATCTAAGTCAACATTCTAATCAACATCCTAAGTCACGAGTGTAAAGTAATTATTGATTGTTGCCAATCAATGCGAAACTTAATATCTGACGTAAAGTCAATATGTTGTTATATTTTTGGTTAGGAAATATAGACAACATTAGGGGAATTTTTAATTTCGGATTGGTTTTTGTGAACAATTAAGCTTAAGTACATATTGGAAATCACTTGAATTTTGCAATTCGAAATAACTTTTCATTTTCTCTAAAATTCCTTTAGAAAAAATTTTGTTGTGTTTCGTGTTAGAATTCGAACTACATTCATCAGAGACACATTGTTCAAATCCCATGTGTCTTACACAACTTAGCCAAAGCGGCGATGACGAAACATATTTTAATTTTGATGTTCAGATAATTTCTAAATTGAAACTTCATCATTTTTCGTATTTACTTAAGTTGAATTTTTCATCTATGATTACATATTGAAAATTGTATTTCTTTGATATTTTTTGTATTAAATTTCTAGATATTACGATGTGTGAATTCATAGGATGAGAGAATATTTCGTCAACATCTAAGTCAACATTCTAATCAACATCCTAAGTCACGAGTGTAAAGTCATTATTGATTGTTGCTAATCAATGCGAAACTTAATATCTGACGTAAAGTCAATATGTTGTTATATTTTTGGTTAGGAAATATAAATAAATATAATAAATACAATAAATCCTCCATGCAAAATAAATATCAAAAATATTCTTCTTGGTCTTAATTTCCATCTATATGGTTCAGCTTGAGATTAAATTTCTTGATAATTTTCTTTATAATTTTTCCTTTTATCGCCTTATGTGTGCTGCCGATGAACGCAAAAACTCAATCGAATGATTAACATTTTTCTATTCCAATCCTTCCAAATTATTTACATGGTCTCCATAATTGGAAAACGAGACGTTGCCTCGGAGAAAAAAAAATATTTTGATTAGAATCATTACTACGCGCATCGCCAGCTCACACACACACACACACACACACACACACACACACACACACACACACACACACACACACACACACACACACACACACACACACACACACACACACACACACACACACACACACACACACACACACACACACACACACACACACACACACACACACACACACACACACACACACACACACACACACACACACACACACACACACACACACACACACACACACACACACACACACACACACACACACACACACACACACACACACACACACACACACACACACACACACACACACACACACACACACACACACACACACACACACACACACACACACACACACACACACACACACACACACACACACACACACACACACACACACACACACACACACACACACACACACACACACACACACACACACACACACACACACACACACACACACACACACACACACACACACACACACACACACACACACACACACACACACACACACACACACACACACACACACACACACACACACACACACACACACACACACACACACACACACACACACACACACACACACACACACACACACACACACACACACACACACACACACACACACACACACACACACACACACACACACACACACACACACACACACACACACACACACACACACACACACACACACACACACACACACACACACACACACACACACACACACACACACACACACACACACACACACACACACACACACACACACACACACACACACACACACACACACACACACACACACACACACACACACACACACACACACACACACACACACACACACACACACACACACACACACACACACACACACACACACACACACACACACACACACACACACACACACACACACACACACACACACACACACACACACACACACACACACACACACACACACGCATCGACAGGCAAGCCCCCATTCAATCATTTGTACACCTTTTCACACGCATTCACACCTCTATGTAAAAAAAGTAAATAAAATAAATCAAGTTCGCTCACCCCATGTTTAAATCCTCCCGGCTTCCAAGACTTACGGCCTTAGCCCTCCATCAGCGACGAATAATCCAACAGGTAAAGTACTACGGTTGAAATTGCATAAATAATACTTGAATGCTGAGTTGCAATTCGGTTGTAATAACACCAGAAAATTGTATATCAATGTTGAGTTGAACTTCAGTTGTAATCACACCAAAATTGGATATCAGTTGAAATATGTAAAATATACGATAGCAACAGCAAAAATTTGATATAAATGTTAAGTTGAAATATGTCAAATATACGGTGGTAACAGCAAAAATGTTATATAAATGTTGAGTTGAAATATATAAAACATACGAGAACAGCAAAAATTTGATATAAATGTTGAGTTGAAATGTGTAAAATATACGATAGTAACAGCAAAAATTTGATACAAATGTTGAGTTGCAATAACATACGGTAATAACAGCACTACTTTGATACAAATGTTGCGTTGAAATCTGTTTGAAATACAGTACTAACCGCAAAATTTTTACATAAATGTTGCGTTGAAATATGTATAATATACGGTAGTTATAGTAAAACTTGGATACAAATGTTGCGTTGAAATAATATACAGCAGTAACAGCAAAACTTTGGTACAAATGATGCGTTGAAATAATATACGGTAGTAATAGCACAAATTTTATATTAATGTTGCGTTGAAATACGGTTGTAATACGGTAGTAATAGCATAAAAATTTTATATTAATGATGCGTTGAAATTAATCAGGCAATGGTTGAAATTAATCAGGCAATGGTTGAAATTAATCAGGCAATTAATTTATAAAATTAATAATTGTATTTATTATAATTAAATCCTATCCTTTTCGCAAATTTTATTTAGAAAATGTTGAGCCCTTCAACGATGGAATGTAATACGAACCAACAAACAAATTGTTTCACTCAACACAAACACTAACAACCAACATTAATTTTTTTTGTATATTAATGACATTGCATTATTCAAATTGCATAATAACAATTAATTAATTTGAAATATGTATAAATATTACTTTTATTTATTAAACTTTAAATTAACTTATGTACCGACAACCTTTCTACTAATACGGTTTAAATTAAATTAGACTAAGAGACGTCAAACCCGCACAAAATTCCAATAGGAAAAGGAATAGACTAAGAGCGATGTTTGTAATTTACAAACATATAAAAAAATTGCACTAGGAGAGCGCGTTTACTGTTTTGTTTACGTCATAAACATATTGTTACGTTTTTCCAAACTTACTTCGAATTGGCCTTACTCTCAATTCGATAAACGTAATTCCCAATCTCTTCGTGAGTTCGATCACTGATTAGTAAGCACAAACACCAGGTTTTATTAAGAATTCAACAACTTAATTGTTCCACAACAATAAGAAAACAATACAGCAAACAATATTCCTAACTAGAATATTCTTTCAACAGCTTCAGAAACTCCAACGGTTTATTGTAGAAATTTCCAGTACACCGCGTTCAAAATAATACACAAAATATTTCTTCTCAATAAAACTTAATACTTTATTCACAAAAACTAATTTAAAGATCACTTTTATAATTTTCACTTTACTATCGCAGGTTTAAAGTAACACTAATTAAAAACTACAAGAAGTAATTTTCTTATATACCTTCTGCAATACTTCTAGATAATTCGACATCACTTTCCAGAAACCTTGAGAAAATATTAGAATATTCGATTATTTTACGTTATGTTGATTTGATTCATAAAATCGTTTATGTTGACCCTATTTCTAAGAAGAGACAACAACAACAATATTCATTTCATTAATTTGTCTGTTGTGTTTTGTTGATTTTATTTTCCTGGAAGTGACCGTAATCGTCTAGATTTTTCTGAATCGTAACAATATATAGATTTTTTTTTGTAAATTTGTGTTTTTTTATTTTTTTGATTTTTACGACACAAACATATATATTTTTTTAAATTTTTCTACGATGATTACACTAATTAAAAAAAATTGCACTAATTGAACTAATATTAAAAATTTAATTTAATTAAAACTTTCACTACTTATATTAATTTAATTTTAAGAAAAAATGCATGAATGCAAAATTTCACCATTAATTTTGACATTCATGAGAGAATAAATTTCAAAGACATAAGAGAACAAAAAATCATATATCCATCTCTTTTATAGGATTTTTAATATCGAAAAATTCGACAAAGTTTTTCTGTTGAAAGGAAATTTATATTAATTTATGTTATGTTAATAAATGTTAGTACATTTTCCGTTTCAAAAAAAAAACTGTTTGTTATTTTGTAATACATAACATTGTAAGATGATTTCACGAAATAAGTTATTTCCAACGCATTGGGAAAAGATATTAAAATAGATTAAACGTAAGTTTAACCGATCGTATGATGTTTATGTGTTATGAAATAATAGCTTACAACAATATTATAGTAAAATTTAGATCTATAACGGAAAGATAAATTGATAAAAATACCCATTTAAGAAATCGTATGCAAAACTGATTGTAGGATAATAATTTTAGCTATTGCGACGATAGGACAAATATGCACAGCCGTTTGAGGTTTGAAAACATTCAGGGCAATTACGGTTAGTGTCCGGAGAATTCAAATGTATGTAGTATGGTGAAGTAATGCTGGTGAAAACGCAGTGTGAAACAATAATAGGGGATTGTAAAGGAAATATTATTGGTAATGGTTTTATGCTAAGAACAAATTTATGTAACGGAAACTATATGAAAATATGACCATAGATTATAGATGAATGTGAAATGATGTGAACTATGCGTGATAGGTAAAATTGTGAGATGCAAGGAAATGGAAACTACATGAACCTATGACTGTACTACACTACGTTATCATACTCCAGTCTACATAACAAGGCATATGTTGTGTTGATTTCGAAAAACAATTAATTTTAGAGCTCGATTGGTTGATGGAATCGTAAACTTCGTTCTGTTCTTCAGTAGTATTATCTAAATTATCTAACGACTTTCATCGTAACTTGGTCCAAATTTTCAATGTGATATTATTTTCAGGTAAGTTTGTATTACATATTTTCTTTTAATTTCCCTTTGTTTTGCAGTGTTAAATTGACAAATCTTTACTTAGCTTAACATAATTTTAATTTCTTATAGACTAGTTACATACATTCAAATATTTGTAAGAATTACAAACGGTTTTATATTTTTTTTCTACATTGTTTTTTCTTTATATAATTTTAATAAATATATTGTATAGAAGCGGAAGACACTGCTTGGCGAAACATGATAATAATAAAATATTTAATAATAATAAATTTAAATTTTAATTTTTTAAATTTTAAAAAACTCCTTGTTTAGTTCGCACAATATATAAATTTGATTGACTTTAAGTTTCAAAACAAGATAAATTTTTATTATTTTCAAAAAAAAGAAGAGTAAATTGTTGGTAAAAAAATCTAGTTAATTTGTTATGAAAAATAAAAGAATTAATGCATGGATAATAAAACAAGGTGTTATAAATCAATTTATACAAAAAAATGTTTAAATTTGGAATTTAGATTAAAGAGAAAATAGTTTAAAGTCAAACAAACACATTTTACATATAGTGAGTAGATATGGCCAAAACCAATTGCAAGTAATTTTTATCGCGTTACAGGTATATGGCGCTGTCAGCCTCTGAGTTATTCCATTTTTCTGCAAAATTCCTTTGAAATCAGCACTATCGAACTCATTACCATTATCACTCAATAATTCTTTTATGGAGTGACCTTGCATCCTAGCATGAGCTAGCATCTGCTTCAAAACAAGTTTAACATCGGACTTTTCTTTAATAAAGAAGCCATATCAAAATTTTGTGTAACTATCTGTGAAAACTACTAAATATCGTGGCTTCTTGAATGATTCGGCAAAGGGCCCACAAACATCAGTTGACATTAGTTCTCCAGGACTACATACATTTTTTCTTGCACCAGTAGGCAGCCTATGGAATTTTCCATAAATACATGGTTCACAAATACCTCTGTCCAGCTTAACGTTGATACCTAGTTCAATCTGCAACCTTTCTTTGACATGACGTTTGTCTTGATGACCCCATCTTTCATGATATAGTTGTAATGTCGACTGATCTGCAACAGCTACGTTTACTTCAGAACGTTCGGAACGCATCGGCTTAATGACTGCCTTGAACAAAGACCCAGACACTTCTCGGACCCCGTATAACACTATTTTATCATCAACATCTAGCCAACACCTTGTAGGACTAGACCTAAATAAGCTCTTAGGATTTCTATCTTGAGCAGCCAGCACAGAAAACAAATTACGTGAAATATCTGGAACATACCACACATCTTCTAGGGTAAACGTCTCACCGTTCTGGCTTATAATCGCAATTGAACCTGCTCCAATTGCTTCGAGAGTTTCTCTTCCAGCTGCTTTGATACTACTTGGTTTGCTGAAAACTTGAAAATTCACAAACCAGTCCGGACATTTAGTAATGTGCCTTGTTGCTCCGTTTTCAATCCACCAGTCTGTAGAATTAGACTGAGCCAGATTCACCTCATTGCAAATTGTTACAAGAGACATGTTAGCGTCAGTTACATTGCTCTGAACGTTACCTGAAGATCTGTTCTTGTTTGGTCTTCCATCAGATATCCGTTTCCTGCACTAATTAACAAAATGACCTCTTTTCTTGCAATAATTACAACAGTCATCTTTTTTGGACTTGCTATTGTTCTTAGAGGTACCCTCTTACCTCTTTTTCACTGGTCTTGGTACTAGCGCCTCTTGAGCTAATTTCTCACTGTCATTTCGTTTGAAGTTTCTTTCGAACGTAGAAAGCTGCATAGTTAACTCATCAAAAGTAAGTTCATTTTCTTTTGATAACATCATCCAGCTTGAGCGAAACATTTCATAACTGCTTGGCCAATTGTGCAAGGTTTTGCAGACTAACATAAGATCGGGTAATTCATCCTCATCTTTTGCCGTAAGTCCGCTGATCAATTCAACCCACAATCTCCTTAAAATAGCAATGTGTGTCGAAACATCCTGCACAGAAAGAAAAAATCGCATTAACTTTAAAAAAAAGTCCAAGCGGCACGTATATCCGCTAGAAATAGGTAGATTTCGAGATCAGACAGTTTTGTGTGCCAGTAGAATCTGATGTATCAGATTAGTTTAAACAACACAAACTAATTACAAACAGACATCGAACGAATTTTAAAAAGAAAATTAGCTACATATAAGCAAAACTATATCTATCCAATTTTGCAACAAACAAATATCAAATCTACCACAGAACATGTGTGTGACAATTTATGACACAAACCTATTCTATATCATATGTCGTGCAATTACTGCAAAATATCAAAGTAGTTTATTTCTAAGAAAAAAAATTTATTTCTTCTATTAAAATCTTTTATTTTTTTGACTGTTATAAGGTTGACATTGACTGTTATAAGGTTTTTGGAAATTGTAGTTGGGGATTGTTGCAAACTTTTTTGTTGAAGCCAACAAGTCAAAAACCTTTAACTGCAGAGGTTTATATTTATAAGAAACGGATTAAAATGTTTCCACAAATTTTAAATTTATGAAATTTTTAAAAATATTAGTTTACAAACGGCCGTTATAACGGATTAAAAAAACGAATTTTTTTTATAGTATAAAGCCTCTAGTTATTTAACCATGTGTCAGATTTTCCTGATTTACGAACTCGTCTAAGATATTAATAAAACACCCATGCTTACGGAAGGTTTTTTGATCTGGCTCCACAAATGCGATCATGAGAGTGCCAGTTAGTTCAAACGCATTTTGTGTTTTACAAGCTTTTTTGTTGGAGCCGCTCACTCAGAAACCTCCAACTGCAGAGGTCTTTTTTTTGAAAGAAACTGATTGAAAAGGTTTCAAAAATTCTAAATTTATGAAGTTTTTAAAAATATTAGCATCTAAACGGCCGTTATAACGGATCTAAAAAACAGAGTTTTTTAGTAGTATAAAGCCTTTAATTTCTTAAGCATGTGTCGGATTTGGCTGATTCACGAATTTGCCCAATATATTAATAAAACTCACATTTTTAGAAAAGGTTTTTTGATCTGGATCCACAAATGCGACCGTGAGAGTGCTGGTTGTTTCAAAAAAAAATTTTTTTTTGCAAACTTTTTTGTTGGAGCCGCTCACTCAAGAACCTCTAATTGCAGAGGTCTATTTTTAATATAAATTGATAAAAAAAGTTTTAAAATTTTTAAATTTGTTAACTTTTTAAAAATATTAGTATCCAAACGGCCGTTATAACGGTTTTAAAAAATCAATTTGTTTTAGAAAAAAGGCTCTAGTTCCTTAACCACGTGTTGGATTTTGCTGATTCACGAACTCGTCCGAGATATTAATAAAACACACATGTACAGAAAATTTTTTTGATCTACCTCAACAAATGCGACCGTGAGAGTGCCGGTCGTTTTCGTTATATCTCATATCGTTTATATATATATATATATATATATATATATATATATATATATATATATATATATATATATATATATATATATATATATATATATATATATATATATATATATACATATATATATATATATATATATATATATATATATATATATATATATATATATATATATACATTTTTTTTTTTATTTCTTTGTCTCCGCTTTCATATATAGTCGTTTGGCACAAACATTTTTCCGAAAGTCCGAGATGAAGCCCATTGCAATAGGTAGATTTTTATATGAAATCTACCTAAAAATTAACCGTAGAATTAACAAAAATGCGACATTATTTTTCGCCAAAGAGAATTATTTTTATTTTTAAAGATTTTTGATTTTTGATTCCAAAGTCATTTAAAAAAGATTTGAATTTAAAAAACATAGTATTATAAATGAAAAACAAAATTTTTAATTTAAAATTCTAATTTTTATTTTTAAAAAATCCACTTTTGATCCTAAAAAAATTATATTTAAATTGAAAATTGGAGAATTTTGATTTGAAAAAACAATTTTTTATTAAAACAAAATCCAAAATTTTTATATTAAATGTTTCAATATTTTAGTTTAAAATTAAAACGGTATTTGAATTAAAAAATAATATTATGGATTTAAAAATTTAGTTTTTACTCTGAAAATTATAGTTTTTATTCTAAAAGTACAAATGTTTGTTATTAAATAAAATATTTGAGAAACTAAAACGAATAATTTGATTTTTGAAACAAAATTTCAAGGCAGATAATTTTTTAATTTTAAAGTCACAATTAAATTTTTAATTTTTTATTAAATGTGTTTATTTTATTTTTAGTAAATACATATTCAATATATTAAGCATACAATTTTATTTAATTTAAACTTATAATTTTATTTCTCACGAAGTATTTTCCATTAACAAGTTTACATATATCTAATGGTGAACTTGTAAAATAATCAATAGGAAATTCTAAACTAATTTTTTTATTTTGGCTTGCTAAAGGATATTTCAGGTTTAAGGCCTGAAGTGATTTAAAACAAGAAGATAAACAAGATATAAATGTTTTCACACGAATCATCAGAGACTCTTCTGATTATTTAAATGTAATTTTCCCTGTTTTTTTCTTTTTGTTATTTTTTAATACCTCCAGTCTGGCTACTGGACACTGGTGGTAGTAGGTACGGAAGAATCTTAAATATTGTAAAATTGAGAAAATCTGAAACAAGAGAATAACAATAATTAAAGTTTTGAAGATACAACTTCGAAGAATCGAAACATTCCAAAAATGAAGCATATTGTTACGTTTTTCCAACCTTACTTCGAATTGGCCTAACTCACAATTCGATAAACGCAATTCCCAATCTCTTCCTGAGTTCGATCACTGATTAGTAAGCACAAACACCAGGTTTTATTAAGTCTTCAACTCCTCAATTGTTCCACAACAACAGGAAAACAATACAGCATACAATATTCCTAACTAGAATATTCTTTCAACAGCTTCAGAAACTCCAACGGTTTATTGTAGAAATTTCCAGTTCACAACGTTGAAAATAATACACAAAATATTTCTACTCAATAAAACTTATAACTTTATTACACTTATAACTTTACACAAAACTAATTTAAAGATCACTTTTATAATTTTAACTTCACTATCGCAGGTTTAAAATAAAACTAATTTTACATTTAATTTCACTTTACTGTCGCAGGTCTAAAATAAACTAATTTTACATTTAATTTCACTTTACTGTCGCAGGTCTAAAATAAACTAATTCAAAACTACAAAAGGTATTTTTCTTATATACCTTCTGCAATACTTCTAGATAATTCAACATCACTTTCCAGAAACCTTGAGAAAACATTAGAATACTCGATTATTTTATGTTACGTTGATTTGATTCATAAAATCATAAAACAAATAGACCTAAATTCTAAGAACATGTACAACAACAACAACACTATTCATTTCATTCACTTTCTGTTGTGTTTTGTTGATTTTATTTTCCTGGAAGTGACCGTAATCGTTTAGATCTTTCTGTAATCGTCTAGATTTTTCTGCACTCGTAACAATATTACAAAACTTGTACAAAGATTTACCATTAGGCGAAAAATCCTTCAAAAAAATTGAAATTGATTCAATAATAAAAGCGAATATTTTCTTAAAACAGTTCTTTTAATTATTTGTCACTATTTTTGTTATTTTTTTAAATTTTTAACTATTTTCTTTACATGTATTTTATTACAACACTAATTTTATGTAAAAAAAACTACGCCACATTCACTTGTATTAATCGTTAAAGTGAGGATGGTTACGATAAAATATGACAAAATTTGACGAAATCTGATGAAATATATTTCGGGACGAAAATTTTGATTTTGTTTTTCATTTTAAAATTTTAAACATTGAAACCAAAAAAAAGTTTTAGTTCTGAAAGCACAAATTTTTATTACAACAAAAAATGATTTTGATTTAAAAATATTGTTTGTTAAATCAAAAGAAACATATTTATTTTAAAATCTTTAACGTAAAAAAAAAGTTTTTAATTTTAAAACATAGTTTTTTTGATTTATTTACCGTTTTATTTAAATTTTAAAGGTTTTTTCAAAAATTTAACCATTAGAGTTAAAAGAAATATGTAAAAATCATTTTCAAAAGACCAAAAAACTAATGTTTTTTAATTTAACATGGTTTTCATTTAATGTTATATGGATTTTTTTTTTATTTTGGCCGTTTTTCAATTTAAAATTTTTTTTTTTTAAATTGAAAATTATTATTTCTTTCTGTGTGGCCTGGCACCCAACAAAAAGCAAAGAAATCTGTGCAGATTTTGAAAAGTTAGATCTTTGAAGTGGCTTCAAACAGTTTTTCAACGCTTCCCAAGTCTCACATGCGGTATCTATGTCCATTACTTTTTGATAAATCTCGTCAGTAATAGCGGTTGTTATCATAGACTTCGCATAGCTATTTACCTTACGGTAGAAATCGGTCTTTTCTTTAAAACCCTTTAATTGTGCTGCCGTAGTATCAGCTCCTAGCGGTTCTGGTTTTTGTAACTTCCCATCTATTACATCTAAAGCTCCATCGTTATAGTCAAGCAGGTCCCTAATTTTCCTCTTCCAAATTGGCCAATCTGACTCATCCGTCAGTGGTTTGATATGCTTTGCTAAATCCATTTCTTAAAGTTTAGCGGCTTAAAATTCTTTCAAAATATCTATTCTAATCTAAGCAGTGCACCTACTCGTGCATGGGCCCATAACCTATTAGATTTAAAAGACGACTGTCTGATAGAATGATTTTTAATTGAATAAAAAAAATACAATAAATCATTAGTCAAAGTGTGAAAGAAAAGCATAACTTGATATTTTAATATAGAACACAATAATTGTTTCAACAAAAAGACGACAGTCCTCTTAAAAAGAGGACGGATGGTCACCTTACTATTGGTAATATGAAGTGAAATTTTCGAGCTTGTGATCTATATAAACGATGGTAATGAAACAACGGATGATGGTTTATGTGATATGGTTGGAAATGGACCACTTATGAAAAGTCGAGGGGAATTACGTGTCGTTAGTTATAGAAGGACACTAGAAGATGAAACAGTTGTAAAGAATGAAGAAAATATTGTTGTTCAAACTGGTAATGTTATGAAAGTTTTTGTTTGTGATGGTAGTTTTATCCATCCACATGTTGCATTGATGAAGGCAAACTATTACAGCGATGGATGTTGTTATGAATTAAAACGTCAAGGCGTACTTTATATGATGTTGGAAGACAACATTTATCAGAAAAATAAATGTAAGCTTTTTTTTCTTAAATTTTACTTTGTATAATTTTTGATTTTGTTTTTGATTAAATTATTTTCATGTTAGTAAATTAATAGTATTTTTCTGTGATTCAACGAAATAAGAGATTTCCAAGTGATTATTTGTTTGTGTATTGTAATAAACTTCGTCCAGAATGGGTTAATTTAATTTAATCATAAATAACCAATACGTTCCGCCTAAATGTTTTCTACATTCAAAGATAAATTAAAAGTTAACTCCCTTTAACTAATACAAGTTGCATAAATTAATGTAAATTAAATTTGTTTACATTAATGAATTAAAAGGAGGAGTGGCCTATTGTTTCTAGAAACAACTACAGTGAGTACCAGAATATTCTGCTTATTTGTTTTTGAATATAAATAGGCGAAAAATATATGAGATAGTCAGTTTTACTTTTGCAATTAAAAGTGTTTATAAATATTCGCAAGTTTAAGGAATAATCGGTGGTACTTGAGCCTGGGTACTAATAGTGAAAGAATCTGAACTTAGTGGAATAGTAAATACAGATTTTACGATTCCGAATATTATTGATTCAAATTGTGGAAAAGCGGTGAAGTTCATTGTACATAAATTGGAGACCCTGGAATTTATTGTAAGGAAAAACGGAAGCTGCTGTAATTTGTTGACAAATAAAGTTTGAGATTCTGTTAACCAAAGATCTGTCTTTTACTGTCGTGTTTGTTCAATAATCAAAAGAACCAACGAAGAGTCGTTACAGTATGAATTCAGAGTTTCAGTTTTAATATAGTTTTTGAGTTATCCGGTATAAAATAATAATATAATAATATTATTTCAATAAAAGTTCAGACTCTATAACAACGCTATGAAATTTTCATATGTGTCGAACTACAGGAGCAATTTCTTTCGATGCGGTCTTCGGATTTTAAAACAATTAGTGGAACTCAAGGATTTTACTATTTTTAACGGGACATCACAACACCCGATAAAATAATTGCCACAATGTGAATGTTGGAAAAGAACCAATAATCAGAAATATTTCAATTTAACGGCAAAAAAAATATATAAATTAATTTTTTAATGTATTTGTTTATAATATTAATATTGCCCCATTAAATTATGATTTTCAAAGAAAAACATATTTATTTATAATAGTTTTCTTCTTATGCTAGTGTTCAGATGTTGAAAGTATATCAAAATCTTCAATCGTTGGGATCTCCAATTCTTATTCTCAATAAAAATTTGTTTTTCAATGTGCAATGCACAGAATATGTTTGAAATTTGGTACGGATGTTAAAATATAAACTTTTCAATGTATTACATTCACATTTAATACATAAA
>CAVNZG010001464.1:0-14051 GCA_963693315.1 Diogma glabrata
AAAGCTTAAATATTATCATTATTTCAAAAAACCAAAAAAAAATTAATAAAACGTCCTTTTTAGGACGATCATATATTATATAATATTAAATTGATTATTTACAAAAAAACAAAATATATATATATTCTTTCATTTTATACATACATTTTTTAAAATTGTTAGGGAAAATAATGGTCTTTCTTCTAATATTTCTATGAAATTTTATTTTACTGTAAAAATAAAATTTCATACTTTGTTAGGGGAATTACTGGACATTCTTTCTTCTAATTTTTCTATAGAATTTTATTTTATACTGTTATAAAATTTCATAGAAAAAGTAGAAAAAATTTTCTATTGAAGATTTTTATATGGCAAAATTTTACTGTCGATCTATCGAGAACATATTTTCAAAAAAAAATTTTGATTGAAGATTTTAATGAGAATAATATTATATGGAAATTTTTTTTACTGAATATTAAGAAAATATTTATGAAATCGAAAAAAATTTATTATTTATTTGTTAGGGGAATTACTGGACATTCTTTCTTCTAATTTTTCTATAGAATTTTATTTCATACGGTTATAAAATTTCATAGAAAAAGTAGAAAAAAAATTTTCTATTGAAGATTTTACTTAAGATTTTTATATGGCAAAATTTTACTGTCGATCTATCGAGAACATATTTTCAAAAAAAAATTTTGATTGAAGATTTTAATGAGAATAATATTATATGGAAATTTTTTTTACTGAATATTAAGAAAATATTTATGAAATCGAAAAAAATTAATTTAATTTATATAGTTTATTAAAAAAAAATTCTTTAATTTTTGTTTTTGTCGTTCTAAAAAGAACGTTTTATTATATATATATAATATTTAAATTTTGTTTTAACCAATTTTTTCTTTATGAAATATGTCGCCCTTAAAAGGACGTTTTTAAAATTCTTGTATTAAATTAAATATACAAATTAACCTCCAAAACCATATAAAGTACGCCCTTGACGTTTTAATGCATAAACAACATCCATCGCTGTAACAGTTTTTCTTTTAGCATGCTCGGTATATGTAACAGCATCACGAATAACATTTTCTAAAAATACTTTTAAAACACCACGGGTTTCTTCATAAATTAAACCACTAATTCTTTTAACACCACCACGACGAGCTAAACGACGAATAGCTGGCTTTGTAATTCCTTGAATATTATCACGTAAAACTTTACGATGACGTTTTGCACCACCTTTTCCAAGACCTTTACCACCTTTACCTCGTCCTGTCATTTTATATTTTTATATTTAATTTTTTTTAACTATTTCACCAATATAAAATTTAAAATCAACTGTTACATTCACCCACTTTTTTCATTCTTTATATACATTTTTTTTATCCCCACCACAATTTTTAGAAAATAAACGACGAAATATCTTTTACTCTTTTCATCTTATGAACAAAATAATTTTTTTGTTTTTTATCTTTTTCTATCTTACATACGTAAGTTAAATATTTTAAATAAAAAAAACAACCAATGAGAATAAATCAATTTTTTTTCTCTGTTTATCTAATATAGAATTAATTTTTTTTAATATTATTTTCTCGCTCTAACATTTTATTAAATTTCTATATAAGAAAATCCATAAGTAATTTAATTTTTAGTTTTCAGAGTGTATTGAAGTGAAATTCATATCGTATTTAAAATAAAAAAAAATTTATTTCGATAAAAAATATTAAATAAAATGGCAAGAACAAAACAAACTGCAAGAAAATCAACGGGTGGAAAAGCACCACGTAAACAATTGGCAACAAAAGCAGCTAGAAAAAGTGCACCTGCTACTGGAGGTGTAAAAAAACCACATCGTTATCGTCCTGGTACAGTTGCATTACGTGAAATTCGTCGTTATCAAAAATCAACTGAGTTATTAATTCGTAAATTACCATTTCAACGTCTTGTTCGTGAAATAGCACAAGATTTTAAAACTGATTTACGTTTTCAATCGTCAGCTGTTATGGCATTACAAGAAGCTAGTGAAGCATATTTAGTTGGTTTATTTGAAGATACTAATTTATGTGCTATTCATGCAAAACGAGTAACAATTATGCCAAAAGATATTCAATTAGCACGACGTATTCGAGGTGAAAGAGCTTAAATAAAATATATATTTTATTTAAAAAAAAATTTAATCGGTCCTTTTCAGGACCATAAAATTTTATTTAATAATTAAATAAATTTGAACAAAAATATTTTTTATCCGTTTTATAGGAAATTTTTTATTGGTAAAATTTTTAGGAGACATAAAATATTAAAAAATATATTCTATGTCTAAAAAATCTAAATTTCTATATATTTTGTTAATAAAGAAAATCACATATGATTGAAATCCTTTTAATTATTTATAAATTCCATTTCAGATATTTTTTTTTATATAAAATTAAATTATTATTATGTATGTATGATAGATAGAATGATAGAAATTTTTTTATTAAATTTTTAGGAGACATAAAATATTAAAAAATATATTCTATGTCTAAAAAATCTAAATTTCTATATATTTTGTTAATAAAGAAAATCACATATGATTGAAATCCTTTTAATTATTTATAAATTCCATTTCAGATATTTTTTTTTATATAAAATTAAATTATTATTATGTATGTATGATAGATAGAATGATAGAAATTTTTTTATTAAATTTTTAGGAGACATAAAATATTAAAAAATATATTCTATGTCTAAAAAATATAAATTTCTATATATTTTGTTAATAAAGAAAATCACATATGATTGAAATCCGTTTAATTTTTGAAAAAATTCCATTTCAGATATATTTTTATATAAAATTAAATAATTATTATGTATATTTGATGATAGCTCTAAAAAGAACTGTTTTACATTAATATATATATTAATATTTTGATTTACTTAAAACATTTATCATGTATGATAGCTCTAATAAGAGCTGTTTTGTTATATATAATATATATATATAAATATATATATTTGTAAAATTATTTTAATAAATAATTTATTTTTTTGCAACAACTTTTTTAGGAGCTGCAGCTGTAGCGGTTTTTTTTGGTTTAGGTGTTTTAACTTTTTTAATATCATTTTTGGTAGCTTTTGTTGGTTTTTGTTTAGGAATCGATTTGACACTAGCACTTGATTTTTTAACATTTTTTACTCCAGATTTTACAATTTTTTTCTTTTCGGTTGATTTAACCGATTTTGATTTTTTTCCAGCGGCTTTAACAGCGGCTTTTTTGATCACTGATTTTTTAGCTTTCACTGATTTATCACTTTTAACATTCACATTTTTATCACTTTTAAGAGGTTTTAATTTAGCAACAGTAGCCAATTTAAATGATCCAGAAGCACCCTTACCTTTTGTTTGAATTAATTGGAGATTTGCAACACCAGTTTTTAAATATTTTTTTATAAACGGAGACAATTTATCAGAATCGATTTTATAATTAACTGATATATATTTTTTAATTGCTTGTAGTGATGAGCCATTACGTTCTTTTAATGTTTTTATCGCATTATTAACCATTTCTGATGTTGGTGGATGTAATGATTTAGTTCGAGGTTTTTTTGAATCGCTAACTTTTGTTGATTTTTTTGGTTTTGGAGATTGTACGGTTGTTGCTACAGCTGGTGCAGTATCAGCTACCAGTAATATTGTTGAATTTTCAGCCATAATTTTATTAACACTTTTTAATAGTTTAAAAAAAATAAAAATGAAAACTTTTATTATAAAACTTTTTTATTCGAAAATTTCCTACTTACATTAACTTATGCAGAGAAGGAAGTAAAAACTATTTGTATCACTTAAGTAAACTTATACAAAGAACGAAGTAAAAACTTTTTTAATTTTTAATATAATTTCTTTTTTAAATTAGATAAAATTCGTACAAAGAAGAAAATTATAACGATTTTGATTTTTCATCATAATACGTATAGAAATATTTTTTTTTCTTATATTATATATAATATTTTGTAAGACAAAAAAATTTAATAATTTCCTTTAATCAAAAATTAATCGAAAGATTAATTCATTCAAAAAAAAAATAGTAATTACTTTGTGATATATTCAAAATTACATATTAACGGAAAAAAAACACATATATATATATTTTTGATTTAAATAATTATTTAATAATAAAAATTATGGTCCTGAAAAGAACCTTTTAATAATTTTATCTGCAAAAAAAATGATAAACACACACATAATTTACTTACTTTGTAAGACAAAAAAAAATTCTTTTAATAAAAAAATTAATCGAAATATTAACTCATTCAAAACACAAAAAAGTTATTACTTTGTGATATATAAAAAACTAGATATTAACGAAAAAAAACACATATATATATATATATTTTTGATTTAAATAATTATTTTATAATAAATATTATGGTCCTGAAAAGGACCTTTTAATTTTGATAAAAATAATTTTATCTTTCAAAAAATGATACACATACACACAATTTACTTAGAACTTGTATATTTGGTAACAGCTTTTGTACCTTCACTAACTGCATGCTTAGCTAATTCACCTGGTAATAATAAACGAACGGCTGTTTGAATTTCTCTAGATGTAATTGTTGAACGTTTATTGTAATGAGCTAAACGTGAAGCTTCAGAAGCAATACGTTCAAAAATATCATTAACAAATGAATTCATTATACTCATTGCTTTTGATGAAATTCCAGTATCGGGATGAACTTGTTTTAATACTTTGTAGATATAAATTGCATAACTTTCCTTACGTTTACGTCTTACTTTTTTATCACCTTTAGAAATATTTTTTTGTGCTTTTCCAGCTTTTTTGGCAGCTTTACCGCTAGCTTTTGGTGGCATTTTAATTTATTTTCTCAAAAAAATTCAATTCACTAAACACAATTTCTTTTTTTTTGAATAAAAAAAAATTCACAGAACACTTTTATTTCTTTCTTCAAAAAATTAAAATTTTAACTCAACTCAACACAACACAACACAACTTCTATTTTAATCGACTTTTAAATATATACTGATAATATAGGAGAAATTGTCGTCTTTATATAGAAAAATTACTTCATTCTATCTCACTTTCGTTTATGACCACGCCCTTTTAATTTATTTTTTTTATAGAGGAAAAGAGAAATGAAGAGAAAAAAAAACTATATAAGAAATGCATTTTGTATGAAAAAATTTAGTATTGAAAATATATCAGAACTTTTCAGTTCTAAATAATTATTTAATCAAAAATAAAAATATATTAAAAAAAAAATGTCTGGTCGTGGTAAAGGTGGAAAAGTTAAGGGTAAAGCAAAATCTCGTTCAAATCGTGCTGGATTACAATTTCCTGTTGGAAGAATTCATCGTTTATTACGTAAAGGAAATTATGCTGAACGTGTTGGTGCTGGAGCTCCTGTATATTTAGCTGCAGTTATGGAATATTTAGCAGCTGAAGTATTGGAATTAGCAGGTAATGCAGCTAGAGATAATAAAAAAACAAGAATAATTCCTCGTCATTTACAATTGGCAATTCGTAATGATGAAGAATTAAATAAACTTTTATCTGGTGTTACGATTGCTCAAGGTGGTGTATTACCAAATATTCAAGCGGTTTTACTTCCAAAAAAAACAGAGAAAAAAGCTTAAATATTATCATTATTTCAAAAAACCAAAAAAAAATTAATAAAACGTCCTTTTTAGGACGATCATATATTATATAATATTAAATTGATTATTTACAAAAAAACAAAATATATATATATTCTTTCATTTTATACATACATTTTTTAAAATTGTTAGGGAAAATAATGGTCTTTCTTCTAATATTTCTATGAAATTTTATTTTACTGTAAAAATAAAATTTCATACTTTGTTAGGGGAATTACTGGACATTCTTTCTTCTAATTTTTCTATAGAATTTTATTTTATACTGTTATAAAATTTCATAGAAAAAGTAGAAAAAATTTTCTATTGAAGATTTTTATATGGCAAAATTTTACTGTCGATCTATCGAGAACATATTTTCAAAAAAAAATTTTGATTGAAGATTTTAATGAGAATAATATTATATGGAAATTTTTTTTACTGAATATTAAGAAAATATTTATGAAATCGAAAAAAATTTATTATTTATTTGTTAGGGGAATTACTGGACATTCTTTCTTCTAATTTTTCTATAGAATTTTATTTCATACGGTTATAAAATTTCATAGAAAAAGTAGAAAAAAAATTTTCTATTGAAGATTTTACTTAAGATTTTTATATGGCAAAATTTTACTGTCGATCTATCGAGAACATATTTTCAAAAAAAAATTTTGATTGAAGATTTTAATGAGAATAATATTATATGGAAATTTTTTTTACTGAATATTAAGAAAATATTTATGAAATCGAAAAAAATTAATTTAATTTATATAGTTTATTAAAAAAAAATTCTTTAATTTTTGTTTTTGTCGTTCTAAAAAGAACGTTTTATTATATATATATAATATTTAAATTTTGTTTTAACCAATTTTTTCTTTATGAAATATGTCGCCCTTAAAAGGACGTTTTTAAAATTCTTGTATTAAATTAAATATACAAATTAACCTCCAAAACCATATAAAGTACGCCCTTGACGTTTTAATGCATAAACAACATCCATCGCTGTAACAGTTTTTCTTTTAGCATGCTCGGTATATGTAACAGCATCACGAATAACATTTTCTAAAAATACTTTTAAAACACCACGGGTTTCTTCATAAATTAAACCACTAATTCTTTTAACACCACCACGACGAGCTAAACGACGAATAGCTGGCTTTGTAATTCCTTGAATATTATCACGTAAAACTTTACGATGACGTTTTGCACCACCTTTTCCAAGACCTTTACCACCTTTACCTCGTCCTGTCATTTTATATTTTTATATTTAATTTTTTTTAACTATTTCACCAATATAAAATTTAAAATCAACTGTTACATTCACCCACTTTTTTCATTCTTTATATACATTTTTTTTATCCCCACCACAATTTTTAGAAAATAAACGACGAAATATCTTTTACTCTTTTCATCTTATGAACAAAATAATTTTTTTGTTTTTTATCTTTTTCTATCTTACATACGTAAGTTAAATATTTTAAATAAAAAAAACAACCAATGAGAATAAATCAATTTTTTTTCTCTGTTTATCTAATATAGAATTAATTTTTTTTAATATTATTTTCTCGCTCTAACATTTTATTAAATTTCTATATAAGAAAATCCATAAGTAATTTAATTTTTAGTTTTCAGAGTGTATTGAAGTGAAATTCATATCGTATTTAAAATAAAAAAAAATTTATTTCGATAAAAAATATTAAATAAAATGGCAAGAACAAAACAAACTGCAAGAAAATCAACGGGTGGAAAAGCACCACGTAAACAATTGGCAACAAAAGCAGCTAGAAAAAGTGCACCTGCTACTGGAGGTGTAAAAAAACCACATCGTTATCGTCCTGGTACAGTTGCATTACGTGAAATTCGTCGTTATCAAAAATCAACTGAGTTATTAATTCGTAAATTACCATTTCAACGTCTTGTTCGTGAAATAGCACAAGATTTTAAAACTGATTTACGTTTTCAATCGTCAGCTGTTATGGCATTACAAGAAGCTAGTGAAGCATATTTAGTTGGTTTATTTGAAGATACTAATTTATGTGCTATTCATGCAAAACGAGTAACAATTATGCCAAAAGATATTCAATTAGCACGACGTATTCGAGGTGAAAGAGCTTAAATAAAATATATATTTTATTTAAAAAAAAATTTAATCGGTCCTTTTCAGGACCATAAAATTTTATTTAATAATTAAATAAATTTGAACAAAAATATTTTTTATCCGTTTTATAGGAAATTTTTTATTGGTAAAATTTTTAGGAGACATAAAATATTAAAAAATATATTCTATGTCTAAAAAATCTAAATTTCTATATATTTTGTTAATAAAGAAAATCACATATGATTGAAATCCTTTTAATTATTTATAAATTCCATTTCAGATATTTTTTTTTATATAAAATTAAATTATTATTATGTATGTATGATAGATAGAATGATAGAAATTTTTTTATTAAATTTTTAGGAGACATAAAATATTAAAAAATATATTCTATGTCTAAAAAATCTAAATTTCTATATATTTTGTTAATAAAGAAAATCACATATGATTGAAATCCTTTTAATTATTTATAAATTCCATTTCAGATATTTTTTTTTATATAAAATTAAATTATTATTATGTATGTATGATAGATAGAATGATAGAAATTTTTTTATTAAATTTTTAGGAGACATAAAATATTAAAAAATATATTCTATGTCTAAAAAATATAAATTTCTATATATTTTGTTAATAAAGAAAATCACATATGATTGAAATCCGTTTAATTTTTGAAAAAATTCCATTTCAGATATATTTTTATATAAAATTACATAATTATTATGTATATTTGATGATAGCTCTAAAAAGAACTGTTTTACATTAATATATATATTAATATTTTGATTTACTTAAAACATTTATCATGTATGATAGCTCTAATAAGAGCTGTTTTGTTATATATAATATATATATATAAATATATATATTTGTAAAATTATTTTAATAAATAATTTATTTTTTTGCAACAACTTTTTTAGGAGCTGCAGCTGTAGCGGTTTTTTTTGGTTTAGGTGTTTTAACTTTTTTAATATCATTTTTGGTAGCTTTTGTTGGTTTTTGTTTAGGAATCGATTTGACACTAGCACTTGATTTTTTAACATTTTTTACTCCAGATTTTACAATTTTTTTCTTTTCGGTTGATTTAACCGATTTTGATTTTTTTCCAGCGGCTTTAACAGCGGCTTTTTTGATCACTGATTTTTTAGCTTTCACTGATTTATCACTTTTAACATTCACATTTTTATCACTTTTAAGAGGTTTTAATTTAGCAACAGTAGCCAATTTAAATGATCCAGAAGCACCCTTACCTTTTGTTTGAATTAATTGGAGATTTGCAACACCAGTTTTTAAATATTTTTTTATAAACGGAGACAATTTATCAGAATCGATTTTATAATTAACTGATATATATTTTTTAATTGCTTGTAGTGATGAGCCATTACGTTCTTTTAATGTTTTTATCGCATTATTAACCATTTCTGATGTTGGTGGATGTAATGATTTAGTTCGAGGTTTTTTTGAATCGCTAACTTTTGTTGATTTTTTTGGTTTTGGAGATTGTACGGTTGTTGCTACAGCTGGTGCAGTATCAGCTACCAGTAATATTGTTGAATTTTCAGCCATAATTTTATTAACACTTTTTAATAGTTTAAAAAAAATAAAAATGAAAACTTTTATTATAAAACTTTTTTATTCGAAAATTTCCTACTTACATTAACTTATGCAGAGAAGGAAGTAAAAACTATTTGTATCACTTAAGTAAACTTATACAAAGAACGAAGTAAAAACTTTTTTAATTTTTAATATAATTTCTTTTTTAAATTAGATAAAATTCGTACAAAGAAGAAAATTATAACGATTTTGATTTTTCATCATAATACGTATAGAAATATTTTTTTTTCTTATATTATATATAATATTTTGTAAGACAAAAAAATTTAATAATTTCCTTTAATCAAAAATTAATCGAAAGATTAATTCATTCAAAAAAAAAATAGTAATTACTTTGTGATATATTCAAAATTACATATTAACGGAAAAAAAACACATATATATATATTTTTGATTTAAATAATTATTTAATAATAAAAATTATGGTCCTGAAAAGAACCTTTTAATAATTTTATCTGCAAAAAAAATGATAAACACACACATAATTTACTTACTTTGTAAGACAAAAAAAAATTCTTTTAATAAAAAAATTAATCGAAATATTAACTCATTCAAAACACAAAAAAGTTATTACTTTGTGATATATAAAAAACTAGATATTAACGAAAAAAAACACATATATATATATATATTTTTGATTTAAATAATTATTTTATAATAAATATTATGGTCCTGAAAAGGACCTTTTAATTTTGATAAAAATAATTTTATCTTTCAAAAAATGATACACATACACACAATTTACTTAGAACTTGTATATTTGGTAACAGCTTTTGTACCTTCACTAACTGCATGCTTAGCTAATTCACCTGGTAATAATAAACGAACGGCTGTTTGAATTTCTCTAGATGTAATTGTTGAACGTTTATTGTAATGAGCTAAACGTGAAGCTTCAGAAGCAATACGTTCAAAAATATCATTAACAAATGAATTCATTATACTCATTGCTTTTGATGAAATTCCAGTATCGGGATGAACTTGTTTTAATACTTTGTAGATATAAATTGCATAACTTTCCTTACGTTTACGTCTTACTTTTTTATCACCTTTAGAAATATTTTTTTGTGCTTTTCCAGCTTTTTTGGCAGCTTTACCGCTAGCTTTTGGTGGCATTTTAATTTATTTTCTCAAAAAAATTCAATTCACTAAACACAATTTCTTTTTTTTTGAATAAAAAAAAATTCACAGAACACTTTTATTTCTTTCTTCAAAAAATTAAAATTTTAACTCAACTCAACACAACACAACACAACTTCTATTTTAATCGACTTTTAAATATATACTGATAATATAGGAGAAATTGTCGTCTTTATATAGAAAAATTACTTCATTCTATCTCACTTTCGTTTATGACCACGCCCTTTTAATTTATTTTTTTTATAGAGGAAAAGAGAAATGAAGAGAAAAAAAAACTATATAAGAAATGCATTTTGTATGAAAAAATTTAGTATTGAAAATATATCAGAACTTTTCAGTTCTAAATAATTATTTAATCAAAAATAAAAATATATTAAAAAAAAAATGTCTGGTCGTGGTAAAGGTGGAAAAGTTAAGGGTAAAGCAAAATCTCGTTCAAATCGTGCTGGATTACAATTTCCTGTTGGAAGAATTCATCGTTTATTACGTAAAGGAAATTATGCTGAACGTGTTGGTGCTGGAGCTCCTGTATATTTAGCTGCAGTTATGGAATATTTAGCAGCTGAAGTATTGGAATTAGCAGGTAATGCAGCTAGAGATAATAAAAAAACAAGAATAATTCCTCGTCATTTACAATTGGCAATTCGTAATGATGAAGAATTAAATAAACTTTTATCTGGTGTTACGATTGCTCAAGGTGGTGTATTACCAAATATTCAAGCGGTTTTACTTCCAAAAAAAACAGAGAAAAAAGCTTAAATATTATCATTATTTCAAAAAACCAAAAAAAAATTAATAAAACGTCCTTTTTAGGACGATCATATATTATATAATATTAAATTGATTATTTACAAAAAAACAAAATATATATATATTCTTTCATTTTATACATACATTTTTTAAAATTGTTAGGGAAAATAATGGTCTTTCTTCTAATATTTCTATGAAATTTTATTTTACTGTAAAAATAAAATTTCATACTTTGTTAGGGGAATTACTGGACATTCTTTCTTCTAATTTTTCTATAGAATTTTATTTTATACTGTTATAAAATTTCATAGAAAAAGTAGAAAAAATTTTCTATTGAAGATTTTTATATGGCAAAATTTTACTGTCGATCTATCGAGAACATATTTTCAAAAAAAAATTTTGATTGAAGATTTTAATGAGAATAATATTATATGGAAATTTTTTTTACTGAATATTAAGAAAATATTTATGAAATCGAAAAAAATTTATTATTTATTTGTTAGGGGAATTACTGGACATTCTTTCTTCTAATTTTTCTATAGAATTTTATTTCATACGGTTATAAAATTTCATAGAAAAAGTAGAAAAAAAATTTTCTATTGAAGATTTTACTTAAGATTTTTATATGGCAAAATTTTACTGTCGATCTATCGAGAACATATTTTCAAAAAAAAATTTTGATTGAAGATTTTAATGAGAATAATATTATATGGAAATTTTTTTTACTGAATATTAAGAAAATATTTATGAAATCGAAAAAAATTAATTTAATTTATATAGTTTATTAAAAAAAAATTCTTTAATTTTTGTTTTTGTCGTTCTAAAAAGAACGTTTTATTATATATATATAATATTTAAATTTTGTTTTAACCAATTTTTTCTTTATGAAATATGTCGCCCTTAAAAGGACGTTTTTAAAATTCTTGTATTAAATTAAATATACAAATTAACCTCCAAAACCATATAAAGTACGCCCTTGACGTTTTAATGCATAAACAACATCCATCGCTGTAACAGTTTTTCTTTTAGCATGCTCGGTATATGTAACAGCATCACGAATAACATTTTCTAAAAATACTTTTAAAACACCACGGGTTTCTTCATAAATTAAACCACTAATTCTTTTAACACCACCACGACGAGCTAAACGACGAATAGCTGGCTTTGTAATTCCTTGAATATTATCACGTAAAACTTTACGATGACGTTTTGCACCACCTTTTCCAAGACCTTTACCACCTTTACCTCGTCCTGTCATTTTATATTTTTATATTTAATTTTTTTTAACTATTTCACCAATATAAAATTTAAAATCAACTGTTACATTCACCCACTTTTTTCATTCTTTATATACATTTTTTTTATCCCCACCACAATTTTTAGAAAATAAACGACGAAATATCTTTTACTCTTTTCATCTTATGAACAAAATAATTTTTTTGTTTTTTATCTTTTTCTATCTTACATACGTAAGTTAAATATTTTAAATAAAAAAAACAACCAATGAGAATAAATCAATTTTTTTTCTCTGTTTATCTAATATAGAATTAATTTTTTTTAATATTATTTTCTCGCTCTAACATTTTATTAAATTTCTATATAAGAAAATCCATAAGTAATTTAATTTTTAGTTTTCAGAGTGTATTGAAGTGAAATTCATATCGTATTTAAAATAAAAAAAAATTTATTTCGATAAAAAATATTAAATAAAATGGCAAGAACAAAACAAACTGCAAGAAAATCAACGGGTGGAAAAGCACCACGTAAACAATTGGCAACAAAAGCAGCTAGAAAAAGTGCACCTGCTACTGGAGGTGTAAAAAAACCACATCGTTATCGTCCTGGTACAGTTGCATTACGTGAAATTCGTCGTTATCAAAAATCAACTGAGTTATTAATTCGTAAATTACCATTTCAACGTCTTGTTCGTGAAATAGCACAAGATTTTAAAACTGATTTACGTTTTCAATCGTCAGCTGTTATGGCATTACAAGAAGCTAGTGAAGCATATTTAGTTGGTTTATTTGAAGATACTAATTTATGTGCTATTCATGCAAAACGAGTAACAATTATGCCAAAAGATATTCAATTAGCACGACGTATTCGAGGTGAAAGAGCTTAAATAAAATATATATTTTATTTAAAAAAAAATTTAATCGGTCCTTTTCAGGACCATAAAATTTTATTTAATAATTAAATAAATTTGAACAAAAATATTTTTTATCCGTTTTATAGGAAATTTTTTATTGGTAAAATTTTTAGGAGACATAAAATATTAAAAAATATATTCTATGTCTAAAAAATCTAAATTTCTATATATTTTGTTAATAAAGAAAATCACATATGATTGAAATCCTTTTAATTATTTATAAATTCCATTTCAGATATTTTTTTTTATATAAAATTAAATTATTATTATGTATGTATGATAGATAGAATGATAGAAATTTTTTTATTAAATTTTTAGGAGACATAAAATATTAAAAAATATATTCTATGTCTAAAAAATATAAATTTCTATATATTTTGTTAATAAAGAAAATCACATATGATTGAAATCCGTTTAATTTTTGAAAAAATTCCATTTCAGATATATTTTTATATAAAATTACATAATTATTATGTATATTTGATGATAGCTCTAAAAAGAACTGTTTTACATTAATATATATATTAATATTTTGATTTACTTAAAACATTTATCATGTATGATAGCTCTAATAAGAGCTGTTTTGTTATATATAATATATATATATAAATATATATATTTGTAAAATTATTTTAATAAATAATTTATTTTTTTGCAACAACTTTTTTAGGAGCTGCAGCTGTAGCGGTTTT
>CAVNZG010001465.1:0-82000 GCA_963693315.1 Diogma glabrata
GTATTTCTCAAACCGCTTTGAATCAATGCGAATTGGATATTTATCAATTTGTAACAGAAACTCAATTAAAGAACGATGTTACTGTAGCAACATTTAACTTGCATAGTGCTATTCATTTATGTGCATAGTGCTATTCATTTTGTTTATGTGAATCTGTACGCCGATTTGGCCCCTTATGGGCAACATCCGCATTTCCTTATGAAAGTAATATTTTTAAGTTAAAGAAATTAATCAAAAGTCCAAAAATCCAGATGTTCAAATAGTAGAAAACTTATTAAAGTTGTTGAATTTTAATAGTTATATAGAGAAAGAGAACTCTTCAAACTCAGAAATATGCTCATTATTTTGTAAATCTCTTTTTGATCGTGTTTCGTTAACACCGAATGTTACAAAAACCACAAATGGAGCAATACTTTTAGGAACAAGACTTTATGAAAGTGATGTGAGAACCTATGTCCCATTGTTGGCTAGTTTGTTCAAAGAGATGACGCACCAGAACCTATATTTGAAAGATGTATTTTTGCAGGTACAGTTCTTCATACCAATGAGTATAATAGTCAATCGATAAAAATGAATGAAGTTCAATTGACAAACAATGATGTTAGTTTGAGAATTTCTAAATTTATTGTGATGATTAGGTACCAAGCTAGAAACCGAGGCAGTTGTTTTTCAGAATTTGACAGGACATCATATTTTAGAAATTAAAAAGTTAGGCGAATTACAAATCGAATATATATATATATATATATTGTAATAAACTTCGTCCAGAATGGGTTAATTTTATTTACTCATTCATTAATTAAAAGTTAACTCCTTTTTCAATCTTTTACTTGTATTGCAAATTGTATTGCATAAATTAATGTAAATTAAATTTGTTATACAAATGTTTACATTACTGGATTGAAAGGAGTTACCTAATACATTTTGCATAAATTAAATTTGAGTTCGCTAATACAAATGCAAGTATGAATGAAAACAGGTGTGGCCTATTTCAGATGTACGGACTACGTAGTATTGATTTCTAGTGGATTATAGAAGTTTCGATTTATTTATTTTTCGATATAAATAAGCAAACAAAAATATCAGAGAGTCAGTTTTACTTTTGCAATTAAAAGTGTTTATAAATATTCGCAAGTTTAAGGAATAATCGGTGGTATCTGAGCCTGGGTATTAATAGTGAAAGAATTTGAACCTAGTGGAATAGTAAATACAGATTTTACGATTCCGACTCTCATTGATTCAAATTGTGGAAAGCGGTGAAATTTATGGTACATAAATTGGAGACCATAGAATTTATTGTAATTAAAATCGGAAGTTGCTGTAATTGGTTGATAAATAAAGTTTGAGATTCTGTTAACCAAAGATCTGTCTTTTTACTGTCGTGTTTGTTCAAAAATCTAAAAGAACCAACGAAGAGTCGTTACAGTGGTGTCAGAAGTGGGATTATTGAAACAATGGTCAAGACAGTAAATATTAGTGATCTCAGCCAGACCCAGCTGAAGGATGAGTTGAAGAAAAGGAATGCTCCAATCCATGGAACGAAGGCAGAACTTGCATTCCGGCTGCGTAAAATTTTAGAAGAAGCAGGCCAAAACACAGAGGTCATAGAAGTAGAGCCAGAGGAAGTTACGGTCCAGAATGCCCCAGCAATTGATCCGATGATGGTGTTGATGAAAGAAATGATGGCACAGCAGCAACAATAATTCGCTGATATGATGGCCAAACAAGGAAACAACCAACAACAACAATTTGCTGATATGATGACCAAACAAGGAAACAACCAACAACAACAACTTGCTGATCTGATGGCCCGACAAGAGAAACTGGCCGCAGAACAAAAAGCCCGACAAGAGAAACTGGCAGCGGAACAAAAATTAGATCAACAACAACTACGTGAAGTAATCGAGTCACGTATATCCAGTGCAGAGGTGAAAATCAACAACGTGGAAAGGGAGTTGCGGAAAGTTACCGAGGAACATGAAGAGAAATTACGCAAACTTTCAAGTGAATTACGCCAAGAAATAGCACAAGGGAAGTCAGGTAACATGGTCAATCCATCAACTACTTCAGCCCCAGCTAGATTAAAAACACCCGCATTTGATGGATCCACATCGTATCAAATATTTAAGATGCAATTTGAGATAGCAACAACTGGGGTAGATAACCAGCAAAAAGCAAATGCGCTTATATTGGCATTGAAGGGACCTGCTGCTGAAATTTTGCAGACACTATCAGCGACAGAACGTGATTACAGCAAGATTATGGAGGCCTTAGAAGTAAGATACGGGGAAAGTCATATGCAAGCTCTCCATCGCATGCAGCTCAAGACACGAAAACAAGGAGTCAGCGAAACCTTGCAAGAATTAGAGGCTGACATTGTGAGACTGGTTAATCTATCATATCCGAATTATAACGCTGAACACCGAGACGAACTGGCAGCTGATACATTCATCAATGCTCTTCGAGATGTGCAAATGAGAAACCAGCTTTATCTAAGCGGAAAGAAGCTACCTGCAGAAGTCTTAGCATTGGCCCTGCAAATGGAAGCTGGAAAAAGAGCGTACGGTTCAGATAGAGTACGTCAGATGGAAGTTACTGAAGAACCTATAAAAGCAGCGCTTGATGAAGTGATCATGCGTGTCAAAAGTTTGGAAGATAAACCTGAACGAAATCAACGAAGTAGATCTAGCAGAGTAAGATGCTGGAACTGTGGGAAGTTGGGGCACATCCGAAGAGAATGTAAATGGGAGCCACACCCGGAAGACAGAGGCCGCGTTCCGGATTCGGGAAACTAGATTGTGCCAGTTTGAAGGGCGAAAGCTGGCTCAATTACAATGCCCTACATTGGTGGTATCACAAGTAAAAAGAGAAAATAGTAGTCTAGTCTTAGAGGCAACCGTTGGAAGCAGATCGTGCATGTTGACTTTGGACACAGGTGCTTCGAGATCAATAGTGCGTCCAGATGTGGTTTGTGATAGTCAGATCGATACAGCAAGACGATTCACCCTAAAAACAGCTACGGGTGCAACAGTTCTAGTTCATGGAGAAAGCGACCAAGAGGTTCACCTTGGAGGAAATTCATTTAGGCACCGATTTATTGTAGCAGATATAGAAGATGACTGCATAATTGGGCTTGACTTCATGAAAGAATACAATTTTATATTAGATCTGGGAAGCCACGTACTGAGATATGGAAACACAGAAATAGTGCTAAACGCCACCAACGACAATCCTGAGGTCCGTGTTATTAGTGACGGACCAACTGAGATCCCGGCAAAATCTGAGAAAATCATATGGACTAAGCTACTAGATAAAAGTGACCAAAATTCACCTGTGATGATTGAGCCAGCTAACAACGACTTTGGGGGAAACATTATGATTGGCCGAACGCTAGTTGCAGCAAAAGAGGGAGTAGTTCCAGTGCAACTGATTAACTTCTCAAATAAACGAGTGGTCATCAATCATGGAGAAGAAATCGCCAAATGCAGCACCATAAAAGAGGTAATCAGCTGTGAAGAAGAGCAAAAGGTCTTCATGCAGAGAAACAATCCCGCATTAGTAGCAATACTTCAAGATCTTAGTAAAAGAATGAATCCAGCCGAATTCAAAGAAATCAAGAGGGTATTAACGAAGATGAGCAGTGTTTTCTCTACTGGAGATGAAGATGTTGGAAGAACAAACATCGTGCGACATAGGATCAACACTGGAAACGCTCATCCTATCAGACAGCCTCCTAGAAGACTACCACTGGCTAAACACGAGGAAGTGCAAGGGATGCTGGACAAAATGAAAAATGATGGAGTCATCAGGCCATCTAAGAGTCCATGGAGCTCACCAGTGGTGCTAGTTAGAAAAAAAGATGGGTCAGCTCGTTTTTGTGTAGACTATCGAAGGCTCAATGAGGTAACCATTAAGGACAGCTATCCACTGCCACGAATTGATGACACACTGGATACACTATCAGGGGCCAAATGGTACAGCACATTAGATCTGAAGAGTGGCTACTGGCAAGTTGAAATGCATCCAGAAGATCGACGAAAGACAGCATTTTCTACTGGCAATGGGTTGTGGGAGTTCAATGTGATGCCGTTTGGTCTATGCAATGCCCCAGCAACATTTGAACGTCTAATGGAATGCGTGTTGCATGGTTTAACCTGGAAGGCCTGCCTAGTTTATCTTGATGACATCATTATAATGGGTCGCAACTTCGAAGAGCATCTAATGAACTTCGAAGAAGTACTCAGAAGAATAAGTAATGCCAACATGAAGTTGAATCCGGTAAAGTGCAATCTCTTCCACAAAGAAGTGAAGTACCTTGGACACATCATTACAGAACATGGAGTCAGAACCGATCCCGAGAAGATTGATGCTGTGAAAAATTGGCCAGTACCGAAGAATGTTCATGAGCTACGCAGTTTCCTTGGCTTATGCACCTATTATCGAAGATTCGTGGAGAATTTTGCGAATATCGCCAAGAGTCTCCATAAATTGACAGAGGCAAATACCAAGTTTCTGTGGACAACCGAATGTAATGAGGCATTCTGCCGTTTAAAAGAAAAACTATGCAACACCCCTATACTAGCCTATCCAGAATCCGGAAAGATGTTCATTCTGGACACAGACGCAAGCAATGTAGGAACCGGAGCGGTTTTGTCACAGAAAGTTGGAGACGATGAGAAAGTGGTGGCCTACTTCAGTAAAGTTCTGTCAAAGCCGGAGCGGAATTACTGTGTCACGAGGAAGGAGTTGCTAGCTATCATCAAGGCTGTGAAACATTTCCACAAGTATTTGTGTGGGCAGCCATTCCTGATTCGCACGGACCATGCTGCTCTAAAATGGTTATTACAATTCAAATTTCCTGAAGGACAAGCAGCGAGATGGATAGAGATCCTGCAGAACTACGACTTCAAAGTTGAACACCGCAAGGGAAGGATCCATGGTAACGCCGATGCCCTGTCCAGAAGACCCTGTATAGAGGAGTGCAAGTCATGTAGCAGAACTGAGGGAAATGAGGCAATGAAAGTGAACCAAATCAAGTTCCAAACTCCTGACGATTGGTGTACCGAGGCAATTAAAAGAGAGCAGCTAGAAGATCTAGCTATGGCTCCAATTTTGAAATGGAAAACTGAGGGGAGGCGACCAGAGTGGAAAGAGGTAGCACCTTTAAGTATGGAGGTGAAATGCTACTGGGCGCAATGGGACTCGCTATTGATGGATAACGGGATACTAAAAAGAAAATGGGAGTCCGCTGATGGAAAGAAAGTGTTAGAGCAACTGGTGTTGCCATCCAGTCGAGTAGAAGAGGTACTGGGAAAGCTGCATGGAAGTATTTCTGGAGGACACCTGGGAGTCAATAAAACCCTGGCTAAAGTAAGGGAGAGGTTTTATTGGGTAAGGTATCGAACCGACGTAGAGCAATGGTGTCGGCGATGTGATACTTGTGCGGCGAGCAAAGGACCAAAGACTAGAACTCGAGGAGAGATGCAGCAATACAATGTGGGAGCCCCAATGGAGAGAATTGCTATAGACATCGCGGGGCCATTTCCGGAAACTACAAAAGGTAACAAATACATCATGGTGGTCATTGATTACTTTACAAAATGGCCGGAAGCTTATGCAATACCGAACCAGGAAGCAGTTACGGTCGCGGAAACATTAGTCAATGAATGGGTTTGCAGATATGGAACACCGCTCGAGTTGCATACCGACCAGGGAAGGAATTTTGAATCTCAACTGATGGAAGAGCTGTGCAGAACACTCGGCATTAGAAAAACACGAACTACACCTATGAACCCACAATCGGATGGCATGGTAGAACGATTCAACCGAACCATGGAAGAACATTTGTCAAAGGTAGTAGAAGCCAACCAAAGAAATTGGGACAAGGATCTTCCGTTATTCTTGATGGCCTATCGTAGCGCAGTGCACGATACGACAAGTGAAACGCCAGCGAATATCATGTTCGGAAGAGAACTTCATCTTCCTAGTGACATCGAGTTTGGCATCCCTGGAGGTCTGGTATCCACGAAAACAGATTATGTGGGACAACTAAGGGAGAAGATGAATAAAATCCATCAGCAGGTTCGAGACCACATTAAGATTGCCAGTGACAAAATGAAAACCAGGTACGACATAAATGCAAATAGTGGCGGTTTTCAAGAAGGAGAATTGGTATGGCTATACAACCCCAGAAGAACTAAGGGAAGATCACCCAAGCTGCAGCCAGATTGGGAAGGCCCATATAAAATAATCAAACGAATTAATGATGTCATCTACCGCATACAAAAGGGACCCCGTACCAAGATGAAAGTGATACATCTGCAAAGGTTGGCACCGTACCAAGGTAACAGCACCAATGCGATCTCTGATATTGTTCGGGACGAACAAAACTAAATGGAGGGCAATGTAATAAACTTCGTCCAGAATGGGTTAATTTTATTTACTCATTCATTAATTAAAAGTTAACTCCTTTTTCAATCTTTTACTTGTATTGCAAATTGTATTGCATAAATTAATGTAAATTAAATTTGTTATACAAATGTTTACATTACTGGATTGAAAGGAGTTACCTAATACATTTTGCATAAATTAAATTTGAGATTGAAAATAGTATGAAATGGAATTCTCATATTTTTAGCCTAGCAAAGAACGCTGTTCAAAAATTAGGATTTTTGGGTCGTTGTCGTAAGGTTTTTAATAGCGAGCAGCTTCTTTTAATATATAAATCATTTATTCGTCCCTGCATGGAGTATTGTTCTCACATATGGGGAGGAGCTTACATAAGTAGTTTGAAATGTCTTGATTCTGTACAGCGGAGAGCTGTTAAATTGATCGGCAACTCGACTCTTACTAACGAGCTTGATTCCTTGCAACATAGAAGAGACGTCGCTGATTTGACGGTATTTTACAAGTATATTATGGACGAACGGACGTCTGCGGAGATCAAATCGATTTTGCCTGAACCAGCAAACTTCGCGCGTTTCACTAGAGCATCAACATCAGCCCATCCTTTTACGGTTCGAGTGACTAGGTGTAGAACTGTCGCTTTTCAACGCGATTTTTTTAACAGAGTTTCTCATCTCTGGAATGCCTTACCGGCGTGGGTCTTTCCTGATAATTTTAATCCTCAAAACTTTAAGATCAACATTAATAAATTCCTCAAAGAAAATTGAATAATACTTTCAAGCCCTAGTTCCTTAGTTAGCATGGTATCTTCGGATATTCAGAGACGTTGATCTATATTGGTTAACACTAAACATGCCTAACATAGAATAAAAAAAAAAAAAAAAAATTTGAGTTCGCTAATACAAATGCAAGTATGAATGAAAACAGGTGTGGCCTATTTCAGATGTACGGACTACGTAGTATTGATTTCTAGTGGATTATAGAAGTTTCGATTTATTTATTTTTCGATATAAATAAGCAAACAAAAATATCAGAGAGTCAGTTTTACTTTTGCAATTAAAAGTGTTTATAAATATTCGCAAGTTTAAGGAATGATCGGTGGTACTTGAGTGGTACTAATAGTGAAAGAATCTGAACTTAGTGGAATAGTAAATACAGATTTTACGATTCCGAATATTATTGATTCAAATTGTGGAAAAGCAGTGAAGTTTATGGTACATAAATTGGAGACCCTGGAATTTATTGTAAGGAAAAACGGAAGCTGCTGTAATTTGTTGAATAATAAAGTTTGAGATTCTGTTAACCAAAGATCCATCTTTTTACTGTCGTGTTTGCTCAATAATCGAAAAGAACCAACGAAGAGTCGTTACAATATATATATATATCTGTAGGTGGGAGGTAAACTACACCAAGTCACATTTTTAAAATTTTACAGAAAAGCCAAAAAACTGTTTGAAAATGGACTATTTACTATGGACTTGGACTATTTAAAATTGTTCTATCTCGAAAACTACACTAGTTAGGACTCAGTGCTCTTAACCTCTCGGTAGAGAACAAAATCCTGATTCTAACAGTATAAAAAAACGTATTTTGAAAAAATTGGACTTGTTGTAGTTTACTTCCCACCTACAGATATATATATATATATATATATATATATATATATATATATATATATATATATATATATATATATATATATATATATATATATATATATATATATATATATATATATATATATATATATATATAATATATATATATTTCTTTTACTTTTCTATTAAATAAATTTCATTATAAATTAAAAAACATTATTTCAAAATTGAAATTGAATATAATAAAATACCAAACAAAATAACCACAAATTCAAGACAAAATTTTTCTGCTATGCGCATGTCAAGAAAAACAAACAAATTGTTTTATCCTGTTTTATAGAAGAAAAATAGAAGTTAGATCTAAGGATAGATCAACAATCCTCGGATGGATTTTTTATTTTATTCTCATTCATACAATACAAACGAAGATTAATCCGAGGATTTATCTTCTATCCGCATTCATACAATCGGCCCTTAATGTTTAAAGAGAGAATCCGGACATACTGGAGTCGAAAATCCTTTTTATACATTTTCAAATGTGATTTAAATATTTTAATTCATTTTGACACAGAACAATGCAACTACTACAATTTGTAAATTGTTTGCAGTTCATTTATAATTAGTAGTTAATTTGTTCAAGTTTAAATTAAACGTGGAACTTCACACTGTGAAAAATTCAAAAAATCTTGACTTTTGGCATCAGCGCCATCTTTATAAATTTTATTTCATTGTATTTTTAACAATGTGAGCCAAAGGTATTCAGCTCTTAGCCAGGAAATGGCATAAAGTTCTTTAAAGCCTATATGTCAGAATACAACCAAACTTGTCAATTACCTTTCCAACATTTCTAAAACCGTTGATATCGAGTGAGTTGATCTCTTGCAATTTGATTTTAAAATTTCTCTACATGTGAATTTAAAAAAACGTGTTCTAGACCGAGTGTGAAAAAACTTGAAAAAACTGCATTATAAAAAGTATATAACAAAACTAGTGATGCACCAATTACCCGGCAATTACCCGGTACCTGGCTCACCCGGCCTAATTTTGAAATACCCGGTGTTTACCCGGAACCGGCAGTTTTTACCCGATACCGGGTAAAAAAAATAAAAAAAGTCTAAAATATATAAATTTAATTTATTCTTTTGAAAAAAATAATAATCAAATAAATCGTAAATAAAAATCAACGTAATTCACTGTCATAACTATATGCTGGGTTTTAACACGCGAATTTTAAATGGTGTTATTATAACCAATCAGAAATAACAATTCTGTGATGAATATAAAATTCTTTTTTGTGATTGTTTGATAATAAATTTCACAGTCCGCAGTTAAAACTAGGATAACCACCTTTTCTGAACATTTTGTCCGTAACTTTTATGACTATCCCACCCAGTTGCTATAATTTAGAAAACTCTGCGACAAAGGCCATTTTTCGAGAGGGCCAGTAAATTTCAAAATTTTGCAATACTTTTTTAGAATAATCGTTTGAAACGAACATGTTTTACAACGGGATGATAAGAAAGCACGGGATATTTAGAAAACAGACTGGACATTTCAGAGGTTCTTGTTTATCGATTTTACTGCGCACATGATGGAGGGATGTTTTGAATTTTTTTAAGGACGCATCATACAAGTCGTATTTATAGGAGATGGACAGTTCGCTCACATTTTTCAGTGCTGGAGTGAATCTAGCTGATCAGTTAAATTAGTATAACCGCATAGAATCAAGATACTTCATTGTTGACTGACAAACACCTTCTCAAACTGATCAATTCGATTTTGTAAATTTTCATTCTAAAAATTCAATTCATTTATATTTTATTCATAGTATTTTGATCAGTATGTCATATTTTTTAAAAAACAAGTAAATTTTATACGTATGAAAATTATTTTAAACTATTTAATTCATAAAATGTTAGTATGCCATTTTTTCAATCAAAATTTAAAGAATGAATATTTGTTTTTATTTAGATTTAGTCATATTTTTTGTACCGATGATGAATATTTAATATTCGAAACGCGTCATAAATAAATATACTTACTAAAAAGATTGTTTGGTGATTCAATTTAACAATAATTTATTAATTTAAATTATTGATTTCATTTAATATACAACAACTTGGAGATCAAACAAAATACCTTTTTATTTATTTAATTTTTTACAATAAATAAAAATTTATTTGAAACATGTCTAATAAATTTAAATCATTAGTGGCTGTAGCACGAGATTAAAGCTTAGTAGAAACGCTTGAGTGGCATGCAATGTTCTGTCATCGGTAAAATTGTGGATTCCAGTACGGTAGGAAATTTTGAATGTAATACCATCTAAATTAACATGAAGAAATGTACGAAAACTATGAATTCTTGAGACAGAACGATCATCTATGCCATAAAATTTTAATTTAGCTAAAAGATTTGTTAATTTTGAAAATGTAACGAATGGCAATATAAGTAAAGTTTCGTTTCGCTCCGCAAAGTTTTTCGTTAAACCCGGGGCCTGGAAATTACTACGCCTACAACTTAGAGAATCCGGGTCAAACTCGACGAGGTGGTCACCCAAGTTAAAACCCAGCTTAGAACTTTTAAATTAAAGTATGACATTTGTCTTGATATACTGAAATTTTTGATATTAATTCAAATTCAATTCATAAAAAAATGTATTTTATAAATTTTAATGTAAAACAATACATATTCTGGTTGTTTTCTACTTATCACCCTTTAAAGTATCAAATTGCTAAAAATTTACAGAATTCTCGAAAGTTTGTAAATGAAAATTTCATCAAATACACGGACCGAGTACCCAGCCGGGCATTATGAAAAATAAGCCGGATACCTAATACTCGTTTTTTTAATTTGTAGGACCCGGTACATCACTAAACAAAACTCGAGCTGCAAACTGCTTCAACCGCTCGAGCTAAAACTCGCCGCAACGCGTCTCGTGCGCAATATTTTCCCATAAACTTTTACATCTGTGGTACGGTACATACAACATTACATTTTTTATTATTACACTTTCAACATTACACTTTCTACTAGCTAGAAGGGGTAAAGTAACAAAAAAAATAAAGTAATAATAAGATAGCGTAAAGTAATAGAAGCCGGAGAGTTATGTTATACGCAAACTTAAGGAAACGCAATATAGATCATTCTGTATATAGGAAGTATAAAAATAATATTACATCGATATTTACAAAATATTGCTTATTTATTGTATCTCTGCTTAATCTATCCTATTGAAAAACAAAGTTTTAATGTGAAAATTGCATAGCAAATTTGTTATAAAGTCCTATTAAACCATTTTTGTCCTTTTGAAATCGATTGAAACCTATTCAATTGTCCTATAGAAACACATTGAATTATTTTAATAGAAATGAAAACATTTTTATAGAATTATAAATTCTTCAATGGGATTGACTACATATTAATTGAATCGGTCATTTCAAAAACCTCATAAGTTACTCAACTAGAATTTTTCAGAAATCAATAAAAACTGTTTCATACACAAACGAATGAGTTTTAAAGGACTTTTTTATGTTTAATTTAGTATTTGAGTGGTAAAAAATTAAAATAACGAATAACCCTGACAGTTTATTAATAGAAATAATGAAAAAAACCTGAAAAACAGTTCTTGACTTATGTTGTTTTAGCGAGAAATAGGGTTAGTGGTAAAAAATTTAACCAAAACAACCGTAGTAATCAGATTTTTTATTGCTTATTATTGAGAATTACACTTAAAAATAATCTTATTAACATTTTACATGTATTAATTTGTCATGTTTTAATATCTTTATGGTATATATAGTCATATTCTCCATCATTCTTAATTATTAATAGAGTTAATTCATATATAATACGAAAAGGATAGAGTTAATTCATATATATAATACGTATATAATTCATATATAATTCATATATAATATGAATCCTCGAAAAGAGGATGAGTTTCAAGGGATCGCAGTATGACGGCTGCTCTACCCTTTACAACGCCTCCACCGATAATAATGTCATTTGCAATTGATTCTGGGTTTTTACAGTGTCAATACTAAAGATTTGTATTATTCTGATCTTTGGCAAAACTATGAACATTTAAATATATCATAACAGTCAAAACGGCGTTCAGGCATAATCCAACGATCATTGTTCCACTGTTCTCTCGAATAAGTATTGAACTATGGGTCCGCATCTGCGGTTCCTCCCGTACTACGCAGGAATGCAGGAATCTATCGCTATCGACTTACGTGGTTTTTACCCAGAATACGCATCTCCCTCTAAGGAACCATTTTCAGCAAAAAAAGCATGTTGAAAAAAAATGTGACTTGAGAGGTTTTTGAAATGACCGATTCAATTGAATTTTCTATTAAATAATAAGGAATCCTACTCGACTCTATAATAGGACTAAACACATATTAATGAGAGTTTTGTAGTCATAGAATTTCATATGGAATCCAAGGGAATCCTTTTCGATTTTTAAATGGGATTGACTATGTTTTAATGGAAATTTTTGAGACCGTCAAATTTCCCACTAAATAATAATCAATTAAAATAAAATGTAACAATGGCAAAAATAAAACATACACAACCTTAATCACTAATATTATAGTCTTTCAGACCAGAAGCGATAACTAACTAAAACTCATAAAACGATTTTTTTTTAACTATATATTTCTAAAATGGATAATATACTCTAGTGAATTTTAACCAGACATAAGAAAAGTTTCGGTTGTATTTTCATGTAAGAATTATCTATTTCCTATTGAAACTAACTATCTCAATATCACCTATTAAACAAAAAAAAAATCCTATTACAACTACTGCAGTGGAATTAATATTTTAAAATCGTATTTTCCCTTAGAAATTATACACTTCCTATTAAAACTATATAGAATCCTTTTGAAAAATACTGTGGTGAAATTATTTTAAAGTCGTATGTTCCAGTAGAAATTATACACTTCCTTTTGAAACCCTCTCAATATCTATCTCTAAAACTTTACAAAATCCTATCGAAGAATAATGCAGTGAAATAAGAATTTCAGTCGTATTTTCCTTTAGAAATTAAACACTTTCTATTGAAACTATCTCAAAGTCTTCCTATGAAACTATTAATCCTATTGTGAAATCTTGTCGTAAGAAAACAATTTTCTAAGTTTTATTTTCCTTTACAAATTATCCATTTCCCGTGGAAACTGTTTCAATGTCTTCATTTAAAACTATAAAGAATCCTATTAAGGAATGTTGTCGTAAGAAGTTCTATTTTCTATTTTAAGTTTTATTTTCCTTTTCAATTACGTTCATTCCTATAAAAATGTTTCATTAGGAACAGTCTGATATTTAAAGGATTATGAGCTTAATTCCATTTTCCTATTGAATATGAGTTTTGTCTACCCAACATTTTTATGAAGTAAAGAATTTTTCGGTTGATCTCATTAAAATCGTCCTTTTCCTAACCAGTTTTTATCAATATTCTATAGGATTGTACCTTTTCTAATGGGGCAGTTTAAGCAGAGATATGACAGTTGAAGACAACTTTAAATGTCATAAACCAACAGAAAGTATTCTGAAAGTTCACCGCCAGTTTCAGAAAAAACGTTCAGCAATTATCAATGAATGACGGCCGTCATCTAAATGGCGGCACTACTTTTTTACGTTCAAAACTCTCTAGGAAACCATCTAAGGCAAATCATCTAATTATAGACAGGGTTTTTATGGCATTACCCACCGCTTTATTACGTCCGTTATATAGCAGCACCACTATCCTAGGAAAACATTACTTTAGCTTAGCTCAAATGTATAGTATAGTATAATCCGTTTGATGCACTTATTTACAAAAAATACTGTTCGCATAGTTGAGTTAGCTCACTTCAAATGTATAGGGGGTTTAACTCAAACCATTTAATAAAGTTTCATCAAAATCGTTTCATATTTATCGTCCATCTACTGCGTCAAGACACACTTCTCCTAATGTTTTCGTCTCCAAAAATCTCCAGTCTTGCTCGCATGTCTTCTTACGTACTGACTTAGTACGTAAATCATTACAACCGCCATACGAAGGTCCTTTTAAAGTCATCAGCTGCGATGATAAAAATTTCGTTATTGACCGTAAAGGTCAACATATTCGAGTTTCCATCGACAGATTAAAACCTTGCTTTAGGGAACAATCTGAAGATAACTCAACTCAAAACTCACCTACTTCGAGTACTAATCTCAGTCGCGCAGACGAAACTTCGTCTTCTGCAGATATTGTTCATCCTACTTCTTCGGACACATTCCAGTCTTTTCCTTCTACCTCCGCAGAAACAAGGCAACGCGACGCTAAGGCAACTGTATCACCTAAAAGGGTCAGATTTAATCCCATTCCTCAAACTCAGATATTCCATCCTGCATCTACAATTACGAGAGCAGGTCGAACCACTCGTACCCCTGCTCGTTTCCTTCGTGCTGTAGCACAATAATTTCTATATCGTCCCATCTTCTATGGCACTAGGGGGGAGTGTTGTGGCGAACATCTAAATTAAAAGTTAAAAAAATTCAATTTAGCATGCGGTGTTTGTTGCGTTAAAATTTATAAAAAACAATTAGTTTTTACTAAAAAATTGGATATGGCTGTTTGCATGTAAAAATTTTAAAAGTTTTATGTTTCCTTTAAATTACAATTCTTTGTAATTGAACTTTAAATAATGTTAAATATTTTCTAAATATTGAAGTTTGTTCATTATAGAATTTTAATTAAAATTGTATTTTTCTTATTAATTAAACATTCAAATAAAAATCATTATTAATGAAGTTATCTCTGTACATTAACACTTTTAACAGTTAAATAGTTACTGAAAATAAGTAGATGGTTAAGTTAACAGTTAAATAGTTACTGAAAATAAGTAGATGGTTAAGTGATAATTCAGTGTTTGGATTGGAACAATTGTCATTAGAAAAATTGAATGATAATTGGTGTGCAACTATATAGAATATAGTTAAATTAAATTGCTTCCAAGTTTTTTTAAACAATTATGATGATGATTGGACTTTCAAGCTGTGCAATCTTTATTAGTTTAAAGAAACATTGAAATCTTGCTGATTTATGGAAAAACTCCTGAATATAATATTTTGAAGAAACTATTGGTGCAACTTGGGATCTTACAAGGAAAATTAATATTCACACATTCCTAATTATAAATCAACTATTAAGACAGGATCTAGCAGCTTTTTGTCAACAGCTAATTAAAATACTATTCAACTTCAAGACAAGAACTACTCTAGCAGCCATAGACCAACTATAAATATTTGAAATTGGAATAATGAAGTTTCTAGCAATTGGAGAAGTGTGAATGGTACTTTATTAATAATTTGTTGAACGGTAATGTAGATTGTACTTTTTTATTGTAAACAAACAAAATAAACTATCTTTCAAAATTAAATTTAATAAATTATATTTATCCAAAGAGCTTTTGGTTTAAATTTTTGTTTGCCAAAATAAATCGCAAAATAAATGCTATCTTTTACAAAAAAAATCTAAAGGTATAATTTTTTCAAATAAATATAATATAATAAATTAATTAAATTTTATTTTTTTGACAGTTGTTTTCAAGTTTTGATGATCGTCAAAAATTGTAAAATATATTTAAGCTGATAATTTATTTTGTATTTGTAGTATAGAGTATGTAAACTAAACTATTCGTAATATAACTCATACAACACAAGTAATGCCGAAGAGAAGCATTTTACAAGCTGCCGGGGAAGGAGATCATATGAGATTAAAACAGATATTAGACCGAGCAAAGAAAATTAAATTACGTGACAATCATAACTGGACAGCACTTCATCATGCTGTTAAATCAAAAAGTGTAGAATGTATCAAAATGTTGCTGGAAAATTCTAAACTAAATGTTCGGGATGAGTGCTACGAAGGCTGTACACCTTTTATGATGGCGTGTTCAGATCCCAATATTCCTATCGAAATAATTAAACTTTTTCTTGGAAAAGATAAAAAATTAGTTGAATTCATGAACCATGAACGGGTAAGTCCTTTGCACCGAGCTGTTGAATCGAATCGTTTGGATATCGTTAAACTTCTTGTTGAAAATGGAGCCGATGTGAACTATTGTGATTTAGATTTGGATACACCGTTACACATTGCCGCAACTAAATTAAACTATGAAATGATTTTGTATTTTCTATTTGAAGCAAGGTGTGATCCAACTTTAAAGAACTACTGCAATTATAATCCATTTGAATTGATTTTGCATTTGGATGATTTGGTTTTTGATATGGTTGAAGAAAGTGAAACACCTTCAAATGATCAAATAATCAAGTGTTTAGATATCCTTCATGGTTTCACCTTTGACACCAAAGCCTTCTCAATAAACGACATAATTTCGCTACAATTTTTTCCATATTCCGATACAGATGCTAGAATATCAGATTTCATTATTGATAAATTTTTCGCCGAAAATTCTTCGCAAAATCTTTATTTTATTAATCTCTTGAAACGGGTAAAATTTCCAATATTTTTAGTTTACTGTTTATTTGATGATAGTGTTCAGTCACAAAACGATATCGATTTTAATTCAGAACAACAAAACTATTTAAATTTTGAAAATTTATTTCATCAATTTATTTCGCTGGATTTTGGCACAAAGGGAGAGTTATATGAAATTTTCAATGAAATTTTGTCAAAAGGTTTCGATATTTTCAAAAATTTACGTTTGAATTTTGATTTTTTTGTTATAATCAATCAAAATTACACTTTTGAGGAGCATAAAGAACTGCTAAGATTTTTAAATCTTTTTAATTTCGATTCGAATTTGTATCGCTATGATATTATTTTAAAATTTTCTTTGATGTTAGATGAAATCTCAAATGATCGTCCCTATTTACAAGACACATTAAAGTTATATATAAAAGATACATTACAAATTTTAAATATATTATCGGTTGATAATAAAATTAAAATGGCCGATACAAATCAAACTGATTTAAAATTAGTTTTAACAAAGTTATATAATAACTATAATTTTGATTTATTTATAAAAATAGTATTGCCATTTTTCGAAGAAGATTGGATAATTTTAAGAAATTTTCTTGAGGTTGAAAAAAATTTATATTTTGTACCGAATTTAAAGTATTTAGCTATATGCCAAATACGTTCAGTTATTTTTAAAAATTTTATAAACAGTTCGAATATTTTGAAGTCAGAACAAATAAAACAATTAGAAATACCAGATTTACTGAAAGAAATGTTAATTTTTGATGATTAAATTATTTTGTAAGTGTTGATTATTTGTATGATTTTTCACTTTGTGATTAACAATATTGTAACCCAGTGAACACAAGACGTAAATATGACATCACACAGAGGTCATATATATGTGATGTAGTTGTTATGTAAATTTGATATAAAACTGACACTCGTCATGACTATATCCTGGTATCATTTATATGATGCTTTCATGACATCACACTGATCTTAAATTTGACTTTGATATGATGTCATAATTTGGACTTAAATATGACCTTATTATGATTTTGTTAAATTTCACTAGAGGTATATCCATTTTAATTGTATATAGTTTGAAAAATTTTGCGTATAGTTAGTTATTGCTTCCTAGCAGGTTATAGAACAGTAGGTAAGTAGTGAACAATGAATGACTGACGGGTAAGTGATTTTGTTTAATTGTTTATAAATTTATTTTTTTTGTAAAAATAAGAATACATCATAAAAAAAAATTATATTACTATGATATCAACCTTATATCATAACAACGTCACGAATATCTCCACAGACATCACATTTATGTCATAGTTATATCATTATTGTTATGTCATGTTCTTACGTAAACAAGTGGGAAATATTGATATACATATGACTTATATATGACCCAGATCTTACATAAGATGTGACTTAGCGTGATGTCATTTTGATATCACAATGACGTAAATGTGTTTTCTGGGAATGATATATGAAAATGAAATTTATAGTTTTACAGATATTACGATTTTTAATTTTAAGGAAACTGCATTTAACGTCAATAATTGTACATTTTTTAACCTATTAAGTTTTTTTTTCGAGTACATCAGAAATAATGGGACCCTTATACATAATTTTATTCTACTTTGCATTTTCGCTTACTCATTTATGCATTTAAGCTACAGTTCGCTTATATTTATAACGGTTATTTTTTACCTTAACTAATTATCGCAAACGTGGCCTATTATATGTTAGTCAAAACAATGGTAATTATTTGACAATGTTCTAGAATAGACATCTTCCCAGAGTAAAAATCGCTAATACCACGATCTTCAAAAGTTCGCACCTTTGTGTGAATTCTTATTCTATTTTTTATTTTATGTTTTTTACCTACTTTATCACAAACTGTAATTTTTTGTTAATTTTCCTATTAACATGATCTTGTTAAAAAAAACCTACATAGTGATCATTTCTAGTTTGGTCTTAGAAAATAGAATCCAAACCGTATTGATATCAACCGAGTGAAAATGATCATTTGCCGGCCGACTGCCATAGATTACTGTGAAAGCATAAATAGAGTAGGTTTGTCCATTAAGGATTATTGGAATTTTTTCCAAATACCTGAAATAGTAAATAATCCAGGTCCGATCCAGTACAATATGGGATTGCTAGACATCAGTAAGTGTAATGAATGGTGTATAATGCAGCCAACAACAACAATATACTAATTACGAGCCCAATAATCAAAATCAATAGCCCACTAGTACGACCAAATTCAGCTCTGTTCCGGATTCTACAGCTAAACTGTAACGATAGCCGAGGAAAATTGACGAAAACACGCATTTCATAAAGAATACAACATTTAATTAGCAGTCATACAAGATACAAAACTTAAATCAAAAATAAATAATAATTCAAAAAGCCACACAGTCATCCGCAAGTACAGTGACAAAAATAGAGGTGGTGGAATCGGATACATTATCCACTGCGACGTCTAATACCGTATCGTAATTTGTAACATAACACAAGATGAATCACTAGAACAATAAGGTATTGCCATATCATCAGGCACAATCGAAATCACGAACCGCCTGTTATCATGGGTGATGTAAACGCTCATCATTTATCAAGGCAAGCTGTTTTAACTGATGATAAACGAAGAATCGATTACCTAATCTATCTATCTATTTATCAATCAAATTTTGGACTTTTAAACGAGTTATTGCCCACATGTATCGATACAAACTGTAGTAGTTCTCCGGATGTGTCACCAGCGAAAGAATATTGCGATGGTTTTCGCAAACAAATTGAAGAAAAACTAGCAACAACAACTCTATCCTATTGCCATGCCAAAGAACGTGTTTAAAGCAACATTCTGAAAAATGTCGCACGAATATTCATTCCGTTCGGAAACTATCCCTGAAATGTAACCTATATCCCCAATTCCGAAGCAACAGATTAGTAAATGAAAGAGATGCACTGTTTGAAACAAAAAGTATGCTACAGACCTCCAGTTAAATCGTACAATATAATTGAAGATGTTTTTACGAAATATTGTGTTAAAAACTGAAGAAACAGATCTGCAATTATTTTCTTTCTTTTTTCATTCCAAAACCCAAAACAACAAACAATACATATTGAGAAACAATAAATTCATCCTTCCTTAAAAAAAAATGATACGAAAATCACCAACAGAAAACCGAAACAAATAAAAAAAAGAAGAAAACAACTAGTGTATTCTTTTCGGCTGTACCGAACAAATTTCAGTACAGTTCAAACACCGAATTATTTTTTTTGTATTGAAATTCATTCCAAAAGAATACAAAATTCGATAATTCGGTGTTGGAACTTGTTCGGTACAGCCGAAAAGAATACACTAAACAACAAAAAGTAGTAAAAAAACTACATAACCATCTTTATCCACGACTACTAAAGAATATATACTTTCCATGCGTATATCTTTCATTGTAATTGTATTCATTCCTTTTTATATATAAAATTCTTCTTTATTTATTTCATTACATTTTATTTATTAAAAATTCCCCTAACAAATTAAAAACTTGATTCGTTGGTATAGTAATATAAACCAGTTAAAACAAGAACAATACATACATAAAATCTAAAATAATCAAACATGTTTTATTTTGTTTTTCATTTCATTTCATATGGCGATATAAACTTTTACAGGAAAACTTGAATGAAATTATTTGAAATATTTGTAGTCGTGGATAAAATAGTATCTTGTATTCGCTTAGGATGAAGACAATTCTTCATTTCGGATGATAAACTTCATCCTCGTGAAGAATTGCCTTCATTCTAAGCTCATACAAGAATCTACTATTCTTCAATTAAAAAACTGAAGAAAATGTTGTAGCTGTCGTAAATATCACCTAAATTTTATTTCGTTATGACGTCACAATGTTTTATTGTACAATTTAACTGTAGGTCTGTAGCATACTTAAGTAAACCACGGTTTAAAAACAAATGACAACTAAAATTAAGAAACTGCTAAACGAACAAGTTCTTGATAAGTCGAGGATATATCTAGAGCAGTCAAACTTTAGTGCAGGATGGGAGACCTATTAAGCGACTGTCCAAACCACAAAAAACAGGGAACGTTATAATATTGTTCAACAGCATTCCAAGTTCCAACCAATAACAGTAAGAAGTGCGCCAACGAATTTATACTAAGTTTACACCAGGATCTAATAGGTAGATACTATACTTATTAGGTCGACTATGGTCGATGTAAACAGTTATCAAAAAAGTACGTACCAAATATTTGGTAGGACGATTTGCTACGTATCAAATTAGGTACGTAGCAAATAGGTATTATTTTTACGGTGTGAACACTAAAATTAGGTATGACATTTAAAATAAAAATAAATCAACTTATTTTATAAATATATATTTATGTTTGATGTGATTTTTTTGCTGAAATTAAAAGTAAAATAAATTTTGGCATTAATATAATAAATGTTTTCAGTTTTTTAGAAAAAATATATATGGAAATTATTTTTTCCTAACCAAAAAATTAACAATGAAAAGGACCCGCTAAAAATTAATATGTCATACCTAATTAATAAGACTTTACATCACCGTATCAAATTTAAAAAGTATAATGGTGAAAATGGCTAGCAGATTTGATACGTAGCAAATTAGATACTGGTGTAAACTTAGTATTAATAAACGGTTCACTTGTTGTGCTTTAAAACTTTATATTTATATGGAAAAAAGATGAAAAAAAGATTGGAAAAATAATCGAAAAAAGATGGAAAAAAATATGGAGAAAAGATGGAAAAAAGACCGAAAAAAGATGGAAAAAAGATGGAAAAAAGATCGAAAAAAGATGGAAAAAAGATTGAAAAAAGATTGGAAAAAAAATTGGGAAAAAGATGGAAAAAAAATATCTAGGTCATCATAATTTTGGTTGTTTTTTATCGTTGTTTTTTTAAGGTCGATAAGTTTATATCCTCATTCATGCTTTTTTATCGGTTAAAATTAAGAATACAAGTGACATTTTATAAGTAGAATATTTAAATTCGAGAAAAATATGAAGGGCTCTAACCAAAACATTTTTTTTTTTTTTATTAATATAAAAGAACAACTGAGCTACGCTCATCTAGTAATTTACATTTCATATTTATAGCACATTTTTTGGGGTGTAATCCATTGGTTAGTCCCATTTACATTATTTTATTAAGTATGCTTTTGATTATAAAATCAAATCTAGTGGCTTCGTTCTTTTAAGCCTTCTGTCAGCAACGGGCACATCCATTAGCTGGTGTATTTCAATATTTTCATGTACGCGTATACGCGTGGTGTGTTTAATTGCATATTTTTGTATTTCATCCTTCACGAACTCTATCTTTAGGTCCCTATGGATGTCTTCGTTTCTGATGTACCACGGGGCATTAACAATGCAACGCAGCACTTTGTTTTGGAACAACTGGATGATTTTCGCGTTCGATTTCTTAGTACAGCCCCATTGCTGGATGCCATACGTCCACACTGGTTTCAGTATTTGACGATACAGAAGCAGTTTGTTTTGAATAGATAGTACTGAGTTTCGACCAAGTAACCAGTACATCTTTCTAAATTTCAAATTCAGTTCTTCTTTTTTCTTTTGAACATGTTCCTTCCATCTCAGTTTAGCATCCAGAGTCATACCTAGATATTTTGCTGTGTTTGCGTAAGCAACTTGTGTTGAGTTGATTTTCAGAGGTATTTGGCTTACTTTTTGGTTAGTGAAGTTAACATGAGAGGATTTTGTTTCATTCAGCTTAACTCGCAATATTTTTGTCCAGTTGTGGATTTTATTAGTAGCGTATTGCAGTTTGCTAATTGCTTCTTCTATGGTTTTTCCGGTAGTCAAAATTGCGGTATCATCTGCAAAGGTTGCAATGGTTGTTTTGCTTAGGCCAGGCAAATCTCTTGTATATAGCAGGTATAGTACCGGTCCTAGGACGCCACCCTGCGGAACTCCTGCATCAATCTTTTTCAATGTTGAATAACTATCATCATATTTGACTCTAAAGTGGCGGTCATCCAGATAAGAGTTTAAAATTTCATAAAACTGTTTGGGCAGATCTCTATGCTATTTATACTTTAAGCCATGATGCCAAACTTTATCAGAAGCTTGAGCGACATCAAGCAAGACTGCGGAGCATACCCTTTTGGCTTCAATCGTTTCTTCAATAATATTCGTGATCCTGTGCACTTGTTCAATGGTAGAGTGGTTTTCTCTGAAACCAAACTGATGCGAAGGTATGAGGTTTCTATTTTCTATTATTGGCTTAAGCCTTTTAAGAAAAAGTTTTTCAAAAAGCTTCGATATCGTTGGGAGTAATAATATCGGTCTATACGAGTTTTTGTTATTTGGTGATTTATTCGGTTTCAGGATCATAATCACTTCTGCTACTTTCCATTGCATAGGCACCCCGCTAAACATGGTGAATCGTTTACGAACCATTTACGAACCGCATTGTTCGTTTACGGTTCGTAAACGATTCACCATGTTTAGCGGGACATACCTTAATCGGAATGCAGCATTAATGATATGAAGTATTTTGCGCATACCTTTATCAGGTAGCATTTTAACAAAACATGAAAAAACTTTACTTTCCATGATAATCGTATTTGTTAAATTATTTACAAATTAAATAAGTCATCAAATAATCAAAAATGTTGGCTTCTCAAAACATTAAATATTTTGATAGATTTACCAGAGGAAAAAATTAAAACGATATCCTCATTTTTTGTTGTTTTAGAACGATATTAAAAAAACTAAAAAAAAAATCATGTGATGTAACAAAACCCCCTATATGTGATGTAACAAAACCCCCAAAACCCCCCCCGCCTGATTCATCTTTTAACACAGTAAAAATCGTGAACAGCAGCGCCTTTTTGAAATTAAAACTCAATATAAAAAAATTAAAAAAATCGCCATAACGCCATCTGGAAAAATAAAACTCCATATTAAAAAAATTTAATCAAAAACGCTAATCCAATTTTTTTCATATGGCGATGTTCATTGTTTATGCTCAGTATTCTGCTCGAGCGAAGCCAAATTTTAACAAGGTCTCCACAAAAATACAGATAAAACTGAAGCTAAAAAATGTATGCAGACATTTGTGTAGAGATAAGTTTTGACAAATTGTCTGACATTTTAGCTGTTACGATCCAAATGTAAGTTCTAGTTTTTTTATGTCTAGACGTAATAAAACTAGTTCTGGTACATTCTTTCCCACATATTCGACTCGTACATTCTTTCCCACAGATTTTCCTAAGAAAATAAATAAATAAATATAAATACAAAATATATGACCCATATTCTACTTAAAACTTTCGATTTCTTTCTCACAATAATTTTTATCTAAAGTCATAAAAAGAAAATAAATATAATATGCATATAATATGCAATTTACAAACCCACAATTACTTTAAACGCACAATTACTAAATACAATAGAAATGTCAAAATTTAGCGTTCAATTTAACGTCTCGTGCATTTAATTTGCTGCGAAAACTGTGTAGACATTGTAGTAGAGCCATCTATATTACAATGCGCAAACTATCATTTTGAAATTATTGCCGTGTCGAGCAGCATACCGATCAGCTCATTAGCGAAATTTTTTATTTTATTTTTTAAGAGCTAAATTTCACGTCAAATTTATATGAAATTTTTAGCTTCGCTCGAGCAGAATACTGAGCTTTATCATTGAATAAATATTATGGTGCTATTACACACAAATTAAATTCAGCTCCAATAATCAATTTTGCAGTTACCATAATCTGAAAAGTTGATGAAAAATATTTTGCATGAGAAAAAGAGGGATAGCATGCGCGAGATAGATATAAAAACTGCAAGAAAAGTTAGCTGATAGCAACTGACTTTTTGAAAAATTATTTGGCTTACTAATTAACTGCTAGAAAATTGTCAGATGATTTCATCTGCAAATTCAACCGGTTTAAAACCGATTATCACATTAAATGATTTTCATATTAAAATCGTAATAATAATTATATTATATTAGGTATAAAATAATTAAATACATATTTTCAAGATTTTAATGTAAAAATTTTACGTTTTCTTTTCGTATTTTCGATTAACATTTTTTTTTTAAATCTTAGCACATTTTCTTATTGTACAAGCTACAACAATTGCTCTATAATGTATTGTCGCCATTTTGACGTTTGATTTGCTTTTACAGTATATAATTTATTTACAATTTATATACCCCTAATTTAGATATAATCGATTATATAACATAATATCAATACTTAATAACTAATGATTTTTGTAGAAATTGTTGTTTAAAAATTAATATTACTTCGTAAAGTTATTTGTATTTTCTTGCAGTTTTTGATCTTTTCGCCATCTACAGTCAAAAATAATAAATACTATCATCTGAAAAGTTGATGATAGCAACTGAATTTAATTTGTGTGTAATGGTGCTATTATGGTGCTATTACACACAAATTAAATTCAGTTGCTATCATCAACTTTTCAGATGATAGTATTTATTATTTTTGACTGTAGATGGAGAAAAGATCAAAAACTGCAAGAAAGTACAAATAACTTTACGAAGTAATAATAATTTTTAAACAACAATTTCTTAAAAAATCATTAGTTATTTAGTATTAATATTATATTATATAATCGATTATATCTAAATTAGTGGTATATAAATTGTAAATAAATTATATACTGTAAAAGCAAATGAAATGTCAAAATGGCGACACCACATTATAGAGCGATTGTTGTAGCTTGTACAATAAGAAAATGCGCTAAGATTTGAAAGAAATATGTGAATCGAAAATACGTAAAGAAAACGTAAAATTTTTACATTAAAATCTTGAAAATATGTATTCAATCATTTTATACCTAATATAATATAATTTTTATTATGATTTTAATATGAAAATCAATTAATGTGATAATCGGTTTTAAACCGGTTGAATTTGCAGATGAAATCTGACGATTTTCTATCAGTAATTGGTAATCCAAATAATTTTTCAAAAAGTCAGTTGCTATCAGCTAACTTTTCTTGCAGTTTTTATATCTATCTCGCGCATGCTATCCCTCTTTTTCTCATACAAAATATTTTTCATCAACTTTTCAGATTATGGTAACTGCAAAATTGATTATGGCAGCTGAATTTAATTTGTGTGTAATAGCACCATAACACACAAATTAAATTAAAAAAAAAAAAAAAAAAAAAAAAAAAAAAAAAAAAAAAAAAAAAAAAAAATTTTTCACTCCATACCAATTGCTCCATGTTTATAAGTCCTATATTCGTCCCTGTATGGAGTACTGCTGTCAAGTTTGGGGTGCTGCCTCTGTTTCCATCTTGGCCCTCTTGGACTCTGTTCAAAAGCGAGCTATACGAATTGTAGGTGATCGAACTTTGACATCACAACTTGATTCCCTACAACATCGTCGCACTGTTGCTGACCTCGTTGTTTTTTACAAATATCGTCATCAGCAGTGCTCAGATGAAATCAGCGGCATCATGCCTCAAACTTATTCTTACCCCCGTTCCACTCGGCAATCGGCTGCCGCAACCAGTGAAACGGTAAAGATCCCGCGCTGTCATACTGGCAGATCGCAGAGAGACTTCTTTGTCCGAACTGCGTACAAATGGAATAGTTTGCCGGAACACTTAGTCTCAGGTGGCTTCAACCCACAGATGTTTAAAAAAAGCGTTAATCTACACCTCAGAACGCCAGTTGTTGTGGGACCCAGGTCTAGACCTAGGTCTTAAAAGGTATTTATGTGTTGTTGTGACACATATTCTAAACCCTATTACACAACACATTTTATTAAAAAAAAAAAAAAATAACATAATATCAATACTTAATAACTAATGATTTTTGTAGAAATTGTTGTTTAAAAATTGATATTACTTCGTAAAGTTATTTGTATTTTCTTGCAGTTTTTGATCTTTTCGCCATCTACAGTCAAAAATAATAAATACTATCATCTGAAAAGTTGATGATAGCAACTGAATTTAATTTGTGTGTAATGGTGCTATTACACACAAATTAAATTCAGCTGCCATAATCAATTTTGCAGTTACCATAATCTGAAAAGCTGATGAAAAATATTTTGTATGAGAAAAAGAGGGATAGCATGCGCGAGATAGATATAAAAACTGCAAAAAAAGTTAGCTGATAGCAACTGACTTTTTGAAAAATTATTTGGCTTATTAATTAACTGCTAGAAAATTGTCAGATGATTTCATCTGCAAATTCTACCGGTTTAAAACCGATTATCACATTAATTGATTTTCATATTAAAATCATAATAAAAATTATATTATATTAGGTATAAAATAATTAAATACATATTTTCAAGATTTTAATGTAAAAATTTTACGTTTTCTTTACGTATTTTCTATTCACATTTTTTTCTTTCTATTCACATTTTTTTTTTCAAATCTTAGCGCATTTTCTTATTGTACAAGCTACAACAATTGCTCCATAATGTTTTGTAACCATTTTGACGTTTGATTTGCTTTTACAGTATATAATTTATTTACAATTTATATACCACTCATTTAGATATAATCGATTATATAACATAATATCAATACTAAATAACTAATGATTTTTGTAGAAATTGTTGTTTAAAAATTAATATTACTTCGTAAAATTATTTGTATTTTCTTGCAGTTTTTGATCTTTTCGCCATCTACAGTCAAAAATAATAAATACTATCATCTGAAAAGTTGATGATAGCAACTGAATTTTATTTGTGTGTAATAGCACCATAATAGCACCATTATAGCACCATTACTATGTTTCCATGACCGAGTTAACCGGGATTATCTCGGAATATCTCGTCATGGAAACGGAGTTTTCGTTAAATTTCTCAACTCACCTTAACTCAACGAAAGTAGCGCGATTAGAGAAGCTTAACAAAAAACAAACACAAAACAAAAAAGTAAAAATAGCGTCGCGAGTGTTTTGGAGTGAAGAGGAAAATAAAATTTTCATTGAAATTATTCAAGAAATTAAACTAGTAAATTAATAATAAAAAACATTAGTAAAATATCCAATTTTTCCGTTGTAACCAAATCTCTTTTTGTATTTTTCATTTAATGTCATCACTTAATGTATTTTAATACACAATTTTTGCTAACTCCAAGAATTTTTATATTATCATGGAAACGATACGGATTAGCGCCGCCATGTTTTTAACTCAACGAAACTCTTAATTCGAGTTAACTCTGTCATGGAAACGTAGTATATATAAGGAAGTGTCGCTATAATCAGTGAAGCATTTTTTTTTAAATAAATTCATTAGTTTGCCAAACTGTCAATGTCATTTCATTTGTTTACGTCGTATTTTAAAACAAACTATAGTGTTTTTTCTCAATTTCGTTCTTAAAATATTGAATTGTAATTCAATTTTATACAAATTAGTATTTAAACTCTTTTTTTCACAACAAATAATTGTGTTTATACAGCTATTTATTCATAAAAATGGCGTACTGCATCAAAAAATATAAAAAAATTGTCAACATTTCAAAGCATTTTGCTGCTAAAATTACATATATCAGATAAGGATATTTTGATAAAAAATGTTAAAAAAACAATTTAGTATATTATATTTTTAATATATTTACAATAAGTTTGTGTCACAAAATTAATTATTTTCTACTCTAATTTTTTATTTAATTTCTTCAAATGTAAGGTTGCCAAAATGTCAAAACAATTTTGTTAGCCACGCCTATTCACAGGGATTGTATAAAGTCATTGTTTGTTGAAAAGTGTGTGTAAAAAATATGAATTTGAATATGATTTAAATTTTAAACGGATTTGATCTAGAATCTACTTTAAAAGTGTAATAAAAAGTTCTTATCGGTTCGAAACTAGATCGATCGACAATTTTGTGGATAGCAAAAACATTTCATAAATTGCACACCATATTTTCTTAGATTCAGTTTTATTATTCATGATGGGATTATTTCCATCGGAGTGATGTAATATCACAAATAATTCATTGAATTAATTGTAGATAATTTGTCGATAGACACAAGTGAAGATGGTCACCTTCTTCTCATCGATACAAGTTTGTTATCCAATTCTAACTTGATTAGAGTATAACAACAATAGTGATCAACTAGAGAAAGAAATTGACTAAAGCTGAATCTAATAAACATATGTTTATGAAAGTTTTTTGGTTTCTTATACTTCGCTAGAGTAGTGACCTATTTTGGTTTATATAGTGAAATATTTTTTTGATAGTGTATCTAGTCGGCTAGCCCTGATGAGAATGATATACTTTTTTAAAGTGAAATATATTGTTCAAACATATATAACCATAAGGATTTTCAATTTAACTACGATGTTTATACATTTTATTATTAGTTTATTAGTCGAAGTATGGTTATAAACATAAATGAAACTCGACTTTTAAGACCAACAGTAAGCTAATTTCGTCAATATTTAGGAACAATCATCTTTTAAAGTGGGTTTAAACGTACTTTGGAATATTTTCAACCTATGCCAATATCGTTATATTCTAAAAATGGAAACTGTTAGAAAAAACTGAATACGATAGAGATTTTAGATAAGTTTTTTTTATAGAAGTTAGTTCATAGAAGTTTTGTAGTGCTTACAGAACCGCTTTACAAATCTGTATTCATAAAGATGTGTTCATTTGTATTACTGATAATGATGTTAGACTGTTGTTAGTGTGATACTGCTATTATTGCTGAAGATGATGGCACACAATTTTGCTTTTATGTACTTAATAACAATTTGTTGTTTTTCTTTTAGAGGCAAAGTTTCCACTATTGATTTTACGGTTTAAACAAAACACTATTTATAATTTATAATATTTTTCTTTTTTATTTACTATTTTCTCTTACATGTTTCGAATAATTCATCTTCAGAGAGATTGAATTTGCAACTGTTGAAAACCGCAAAATCAATTTTAATCAATCAATCAAACCGTAAAATGTTTTAAACCGTAAAATCAATAGTGGAAACTTTGCCTCTAAAAGAAAAACAACAAATTGTTATATAGTGATTTTACCGCACTCCGAAAACAAAAATTAAAATTTTATGTACTTAATGTTTAAAAATATCGAGAGAAAAATTATTAAAATAAAATCAACAAAATATATAACTTATTCATTATCTTTTATTTAAGTAGCAAACAGGCAAAAATACATTTTAAGACAAATTTTTCCTAAAATAACGATTAGTTTAAACGAGAAATAAATAAAATTTTGAATAAAACCTACTTATTTCAAAGAACAGTTCATGCTGCCACCTAAGTTATGTTTGTATAGCTATAGGTGCGTTCGATTTGACTGAAACAACTGAAAAAACAACAACAATTGCATTTAATTTTTCAGTTGCTTCAGTTGTTTCAGTCAAATCGAACACGGCTTATATAAAAATTATACACAGTACCACCCTTCGATTAAATACAAACACCATCAAACGCACCAATACTACAAATTAGATGCTTCACTCAAAAAGTCTAGTTACTCTTCCTTAGATATTTATTCAATGTTGTTTATTGCAAATCGCGTGAATCAGTAGGGCTATGATTAAGGAGGTTTTGGATGTACACTTCCAAAATTACAACAAACACAAAAACCCGTGTAACCAAATAAATCAAATTCCAATTAATTTCCAATGTAAAACGGAAATTACGAAATCTGATAATCGATGAAACTAAAAAATTAACACAAAAATAATAATTTTGTTTACTTGATTTGTCAACTAAGCTAAGCAAAAGTTACATTTTTGATATAAAAAATTACAAAATAGAAATAATTAGAATTTGTAAGTTTTTGATTGGTTAAAGAAATTAGAAAAATTTATTATAGGGCTAGGGCATGGTTCAATTAATCGGCTAATCAATTAATTTACAAAGTTGTCGATTAATCGGTTCTCATATAATTTTGAGAACAATACTAAAAATTGCATTTTTAACTATGTAAAATAAATATTCCGGATCTCTTTAAAACGAAAAATATAAAGTATGAGCATATTATAATAATAATTTCACAAAAACGAGAGGGACTTTTTGACTATATTATCCGGGGCACCGTGCTCTTTTGACTATTATCATTGATTAAGTATAAAATAATACTTAATCAATGCTATTATCCAGCAAATTAGAAAAATTGCGAAAGGATTGACGAAAGAATTGACCTTGTTTATTGTTATTAGACGTCCACACGAGATGGAATTCTTTATTTGCAATGCAGAAAAGGTTTATGGAATTGCAAGACACTATCAGTACGGTTTTAGCGGATTTTTAATAAATTCATTAACTGAAATGTTTCCAATTAATAAAGAAATTGAAATTATTTCTCAGATTGTTGAAGCACTTTGAAAACCGGTGTGTTGATAGTTGTTACTGTTTGGCTTAAAAACACTTTGACCTATGTTGACCTGGTTCCTCCGAGCACAAAGTCTAGCGTGCTAAGCACTAGGCCACACAACAAATACTATACATTAAAACATTACAGAAGTCAAAAACTATTTATGTAGACGTCGATATACGCCCAGGTATCTCTCAACTCGAAAAAACAATAGTCATGATTAAAAATGAATTGCCTCATTCAATTTTGAATAAACTTTTAATTTTTTGTTTCCTATTATGTACACTTTCAACTACATTTAGTGAAATAAAATTTGAACTATATTAACAACAATATAAATATTTTTACGTAAAAAAATAATAAAGTTTTTGAACTGAATCAATAAATCAATAAATAATTTTCAATTTTAACATGTTGCAAACCACTATCAGTAAAATCGTTTTAATCGTTTTTCAACAATGGTGATGACTGTGAGTATGAGTGTGACAATGGCAATGATGGTTGTAAATCAAATCATTATTTTTATAATTCCAATACGTTATCGGATTTGTATCCAAATCTTCATTATACATATTTATATTTTTATTTCGATTCGTATTATAACTTTTATACTGATCCATATATTCGCTAGTCATCAATGGGTTTAGTTCATAATTAATCCTTCCTCCATCATTGTGATTTTCATGTAGTTTTCTATAAAACGAATCTCCTGATGCTTAAAAAATATGAAAAGAATAATTATATAAAACCCCAAGTCATAACAAATACTTACGATAATTTCGTAATTCCATTGGTAACGTATATTTTGATTTCATCTCACTTATTGGGGTTTTCCAATTTTTGCATAAATATGTTAGTACATCCGTTGGATAATCGTTTGAGTTAAAATTTTCAGAATAATGTCTACGTTTTGACATCATTTATGAAACTAAAATATAAATTCTTATTACGAAAATAAATTATCGAACAAATAAATTGTTTAATAATAAACTAACTAAAGGAAGAATTTATTTAGATTTATTTATTTATATTTTATTATTATTGTCATGCGAGAAGGATAATATAGTAAGTTTTAAAACTGATTAACAAGTAAATTTTTTTTTCATGTTTATATTAAAATTCAAGGACGTTTGTTTATGTTGAGACGCATATACCTTCCCTATGTTATGCCAAATCAATAATGAATAAAATTATCACGAACTTTTTTATTGAGTTAATTGTTTAAAATTAATTCAAATTATGTAAATTTCTAATCAGAAACAATCACATGGCGGTTGGATTCGTCCAACACCGTCTGGAAATGAAATTATCTTAGATTTGCATGAACCAACAAAAACTGATGTTTTTAATAATGATAAACAGCCTTCCAATGTAAGCGAATACCGTTTTTATTTGAGATGCATATATTTATAAATAGACAATGGTATAACGAGTTTATAGTTATTGAGGTTGTCGATTTTACTCCCGTATCGCGTGTTTTTTTCAACATTTTTCTTGTGAACGTTTTTTGTTGAATCTAATTTTTCTAGTTGTTTGATAATCAAAACGTGGAACAACATGATAAAACAAGTATGCCCGGTGACGGTGGGGCGTCTTGCAATTTTTATTCAGAAAATTCAGTTGACTTTGATATATTTGAGGCACTGCGTTTTCAATTAAGATTACCAGACGTCCCGCGGCGTTTTCAAAAGTCCTGATTTTTGTTAATAACGCAGGAGAACGGGATGGAATGTATAGGTTTAATAAAACTCAGAATAAGAACATATATGGTTTGAAAGTTGAAATATTGCATCATTTTGAAGCAAAACATGTTCCATGAAAAAATGCACTAAAATTATGGAACGCGCAGTCCTTACCAGAAACTAATGCTGCAACCTGGCGCGTTTTTTCTACGGTAAATAAAAGATGGACATCAGAAAAATCATAATTAATAACAAGTTTAATTAACTAAGTTGAACTATAACTAACACATACAATAATACTTTTTTACTATGACGATAGATCTATGTTCATTTTAAACTCGATTAGCAAAATATTTTAAAAGTTCATAGTTTCATATTCCAAGAAGTTAAAAACAGCAAACAAATTACCTACCGTTTTATGCAAAAATACCCTATTACTCATTTGATGAAATTCTCCAGCTATAATGATTTTGGATGTAGCGATCGAGGAATTCAGGAATTCAGATTGTATTCATACTGATTTCCAAAAAGTGTTTGGCACTGTTTCACATAAAATATTCGTTAAGAAGTGCTATCAAATTGGTTACTTACTCAAATTACTTACGTTTTTATGTAAATTGATATCAATTCATACCTAAATATAAAAAAACATTAAATGATATATTTAACGAATATTTGCCAAAAATACTTATCGTGTGCACCAAGCGTCTACCCTATAGGGTCGTTATTATTCTAAATTTTTAATAATGATTTCGTCAATGAATTAGGTGCCCCTGTAAAAAAAATTGATAGAAAACGATAGAAACCGATAGACCGTTTTCTATCGTTTCCTATGCGGTTTTTGAATGAGAATTAATGGGTTGGAATCGTTTTTTCCCATAGAAATGGATGCGGACTCTTACGTTTTGCCTTTTGTGGCGGACGCAATTTCTATCGTTTTTGGGTGTTTCTTATCGTTATTTTCTGATAGAAATGAAAATCTAGTAAAAAAATAGAACCGTTTTCTATCGTTTCCTATGCGGTTTTTGAACGAAAATGAATGGGGCTGTATCGTTTTTTTCCGATAGAATGTTTGTATCGCTTTGATCGTTTCCTATCGTTTTTTGGTAGATTATCTGAATCGTTTTCAATGGGTTGTTTTACATTATTTTCTGTCAATTCCTATCCGTTTTAATCGTTTCTTATCGTAAAAGGCGATTTTCAGTGCGATATCCTATCGTTTTGAATCGTTTTCAATGGGTTATTACACATTATCTTTTTTTCTGTTAATTCCTATCCGTTTTTTTTTTTTTTTTTTTTAAATAAAATGTGATGTGTAGTAGGCATTACAATATGTGTCACAACAACACATAAAAACCTTTTAAGACCAAGGTCCCACAACAACATGCGTTCTAAGGATGTTAATGGACGCAAATCTGTTTTTTTTTTGTTTTTTTTTAATATTTTTTTGTTAAATAATGGATAACTAAACCATAAATCCTATCACATATAAAATATGACATAGGCCAATATTTCGTGATAGGATAGGGAAAATAAAAATAAAATAAGAGGTAAAAAGCAAATTTGTTTTAAAAATTTGCAGGAACAAAACTAAAATTGGTTTGCCAATAGTCCAGCTAATGGCATAATCCTTGATTATGGGACGCAGTATATTTTTCAATGATTAAAGCTCAGATATATAGTTATATGGAGGCTCGTTTCTTCGAGCAAGCTACAGCGTTCCAGCATCAAGGAATATTCATTAGCTAAGATTGAAAGTGCTACCGTTGACTGAATACAGTTCATCCGCCAGCACTCCTAAGATATCACCTTGGCTAGTGATATCTCACTACTATTGCCAGTGGTATGTGATATCTCACGTTAACTCATATGCCAATAGCAGGGACTGAAGTACGCGGGGTTGTCACACCCGTGGATCAAAATCGTTTCTTATCGTAAAAGCCGAATTTTAGTGCAATATCCTATCGTTTTCAATGGGTTTTTTCACATTATTTTTTTTTTCTTTATTCCTATCCGTTTTAATCGTTTCTTATCGTAAAAGCCGAATTTAAGTGCAATATCCTATCGTTTTGAATCGTTTTCAATGGGTTTTTTCACATTATTTTTTTTTTCTTTATTCCTATCCGTTTTAATCGTTTCTTATCGTAAAAGCCGAGTTTTAGTGCAATATCCTATCGTTTTGAATCGTTTTCAATAGGTTTTTTTACATTTTTTTTTTCTGTTATTCCTATCCGTTTTAATCGTTTCTTATCGTAAAAGCCGACTTGTAGTACAATATCCTATTGTTTTGAATCGTTTTTAATGGGTTTTTTCACATTATTTTTTTTCTATTAATTCCTATCCGTTTTATTCGTTTCTTATCGTAAAAGCCGAATTTTTAGTTTTGAATCGTTTTCAATGGATTATTTCACATTATTTTTTTTCTGGTTAGAAATTTATTACAAAACTAACACGAAGCATCAATACGTTGCCGGAAAATCATAACAGATCATAAATTAATATAATTTAGTGAAAAGATGATACAATCAGCAAACTACTCAAAAAACCATTTAGCGTTTCGAGAAAATATTAAAAAATCACAAATTCATATTTCTTTCGAAATTCCAAAAACATTGTAAAAATTAAATAAAATCAAACTTTTTCCAAAATTCTAAAAATATTCCGAAAATTATTACAAAACCAAAGATTAAACTTTTTTCAAAAATTCTGAAAATATTGCAAAAATTATAACAAAATCAAAAATTGAAACTTATTTCAAAATTCCAAAATTATTTAAAAAATTAGAATAAAATCAAATATTCAAACTTTTTCTAAATCTAAATAATATTCAAAAAAATTCTTAAAAATTCAAAAATTCAAACTTTTTCCAAAATTTTAAAAATATTCCAAAAATTCTTACAAAATCACAGATTGAAACTTTTTCAAAATTCCAAAATTATTTGAAATTTCCTAAAATTTCCATGTCACATTTACGTCATACAAAGTACAAACAGCTAAATTTTTTTTCCAAAAAATTGGCTAAAAAAGTAAATGAAAATCATTTTTTTGACATACTTCAAAATATTTTTTGAACAAACTTATAATGCAATAATCTAGTTTTTGGTCTCGCTTCCCAATCCCAATCATCAAGATTTCTTCAAATTCAATGTTTCTATTCGTAATCACTTAAAATGAACGTTTTTTAAGCAAAAAATATGCAAATGTCCTTGTTTTGATACACTCGACGATTTATTGACACACTTCCGGTACAGTTATCGAACACATCGTCCTTTCGGCTCTTCCCATTGAGTAAACCTATTTTTAGAAAAACATTTTGGAATCCGTCCAGCCGTTTTCTAGATTTCGTCGGCCGGCCGGCAGACAGACATACATTTTTTTTGTTGCTTTTTTAGAATTAGTAGGTCCTAAAACGTCGAGAAATGCCAAAAAAAGGGGGGGTAAAAATTTCACTTTTGCAATGCTTAGGTTTTTTCAAAACCGAAGTAATATCCCATGGGTGACGGTAGATGCCGATTGGTTTGTTTTTCTTGAAAAAATTTCAATCGTAAATTTCAGATTCAAACCGATAGGAATCTGATAGCGGAAAAATACGATAGGTTACGATTAGTTTTACATATGGAATGTACGATAGAAAACGTTTAAAAACTTGTTTAGTTTTACCAAAAAATTTCAATCAAAAACTTCAGATTCAGAACGATTAACAACGATAGAAATTCTATCGCAAAAAACCCATTGAAACCAAATCTGAAATATCCCATAGGTGACGAATGATGCTGTTTGGTCTGTTTTTCTTGAAAAATTTCAATCGTAAATTTCAGATTCAAACCGATAGGAATCTGGTGGCGGAAAAATACGATAGGTTACGATTGGTTTTACATATGGAATGTACGATAGAAAACGTTTAAAAACTTGTTTAGTTTTACCAAAAAATTTCAATCAAAAACTTCAGATTCAGAACGATTAACAACGATAGAAATTCTATCGTAAAAAACCCATTGAAACCAAATCTGAAATATCCCATAGGTGACGAATGATGCCGATTGGTTTGTTTTTCTTGAAAAAATTTCAATCGTAAATTTCAGATTCCAGCCGATAGGAATCTGAAGGCGGAAAAATACGATAGGTTACGATTGGTGCTACATATGGAATGTACGATAAAAAACTATTAAAAACTTGTTCAGTTTTACCAAAAAATTTCAAGTCGTGATCTTCAGATTTAAAACGATTAACAACGATAGAAATTCCATCGTAAAAAAACCATTGAAACCGAAAAGTAAAAAATCCTATTGATAACGATAGATTACGATTGGTTGATTTCTCCTGAAAACATCTCAATCGTAAATTTCAGATTCAGCCCGATAGAAATCTAATGACGGGAAAATACGATAAGTTACGATTGGTGCTATATATGTAATGTCGGATAGAAAACGATTCAAAACTTTTTCAATTTCACCAAAAAAAATTTCAATCGTGATCTTCTGATTCAAAACGATTAACTACGATAGAAATTCTATCGTAGAAAAACCATTGAAACCGAAAACTGAAAAATCCTATAGGTTACGATAGATTACGGTGCGTTTTCTATCTGGCAGATATAGTCTATGCGTTTAAAATGATTAAATCCGATAGAAACGGATAGCAAACGATAGAAAACTATTCGTTTTCAATCGTTTTCTATCGGTTTCTTTCGATTTTTTTATAAGGGTGTAGAACTGTTATCAGAGTCTCTCATCTATGGAATTTCTTACCTGCGAGGGTTTCTTAATGGCCTATAACCAATATCATTTGATTTGAAAGACATAAATCGGTTAAGTAATATTCTCCATCAATAAATATGATACCTTTGATTTTCTTTTTAACTCTTAGGAACGGTGTTTAGATAAACCCAATTTGTCTAAAAAATTGAATTATAAATATATGTACTTTGAAAAAAAAGAAGACAAATCTTAGATTGCAACATGCAATTTGATGTAAAGTTTAAAAAGGTTTAAAGTAATAAGTGAACACTGAACATCTTTACCATACGATTCAAAAAAATATTTTTTTGTTAAAAGCAAACCAAATTATCTCACGACAAATTTATTGTTTCAGTTATTAAACTTATCTCACTATTACATTCAAAACTCATATGCATAAATATCTCCTTAAATATATGTATAAAAAATGGTTTCAAAGATTCTTGAACTCTCTTATACTATATAACACCAATAATAATAATTAAATTTAATAAAAATTGAGTTATTTATCTAAAACATAACAAAACATAAAAGATTGAATTTATAATTGAACAACGATTTATATTTAAAATACAAAGTTAACGCCAGAACAACATAAAACCAAAAATATTAAACGAGAGGGTGCGTTTACTATCACACCTAATGAGCTCAGGCTCCAAGCTTGATTTGGCGTCGAGGGCTTAGCTGCAAAATCATCGGTTTTGTTTGTGCCATATTTCACAGTTTTACCACCACCGTCTCCGATATTACTAGCATTTTTAATTTCTAATGTATTTTCATTCCCATAGATTGATGAATTTTGATTTGGGTTCATATTATTTGTCTCTACTGTGCTATTCTTATTTGTAGTATCTTGCCCAGCTTTTGCTTCACTTTTACTTGCATTAAAATTACTCTGTGAACTATTTCTATTCTCTGTTTGATTTTCATCTTTATTGATTGAATTTATCTCTGTTGTTGGTTCTTCAGGCAGGTTTTGCGTCTGATCGTTGATATTTTCGCTGTTATTCCTGACGTTAATTTTGTTTGTATTTTCATTTCCATAGATTGATGCATTTTGATTTGGGTTCACATTATTTGTCTCTACTGTGCTATTCTTATTTTTAGTATCTTGCCCAGCTTTTGCTTCACTTTCACTTGTATTAAAATTACTCTGTGAACTATTTCTATTCTCTGTTTGATTTTCATCTTTATTGATTGAATTTATCTCTGTTGTTGGTTCTTCAGTCAGGTTTTGCGTCTGATCATTGATATTTTCGCTGTTATTCCTGACGTTAATTTTGTATGTATTTTCATTTCCATAGATTGATGAATTTTGATTTGGGTTCACATTATTTGTATCTACTGTGCTATTCTTATTTTTAGTATCTTGCCCAGTTTTTGCTTCACTTTCACTTGTATTAAAATTACTCTTCGAACTATTTCTATTCTCTATTTGATTTTCATCTTTATTGACTGAATTTATCTCTGTGGTTGGTTCTTCAGGCAGGTATTGCGTCTGATCGTTGATATTTTCGCTGTTATTCGTGACGTTAATTTTGTTTGTATTTTCATTTGCATAGATTGATGAATTTTGATTTGGGTTCACATTATTTGTCTCTACTGTGCTATTCTTATTTTTAGTATCTTGCCCAGCTTTTGCTTCACTTTCACTTGTATTAAAATTACTCTGTGAACTATTTCTATTCTCTGTTTGATTTTCATCTTTATTGATTGAATTTATCTCTGTTGTTGGTTCTTGAGGCAGGTTTTGCGTCTGATCATTAATATTTTCGCTGTTATTCGTGACGTTAATTTTGTTTGTATTTTCATTTGCATAGATTGATGAATTTTGATTTGGGTTCACATTATTTGTCTCTACTGTGCTATTCTTATTTTTAGTATCTTGCCCAGCTTTTGCTTCACTTTCACTTGTATTAAAATTACTCTGTGAACTATTTCTATTCTCTATTTGATTTTCATCTTTATTGATTGAATTTATCTCTGTTGTTGGTTCTTCAGGCAGGTATTGCGTCTGATCGTTGATATTTTCGCTGTTATTCGTGACGTTAATTTTGTTTGTATTTTCATTTGCATAGATTGATGAATTTTGATTTGGGTTCACATTATTTGTCTCTACTGTGCTATTCTTATTTTTAGTATCTTGCCCAGCTTTTGCTTCACTTTCACTTGTATTAAAATTACTCTGTGAACTATTTCTATTCTCTGTTTGATTTTCATCTTTATTGATTGAATTTATCTCTGTTGTTGGTTCTTCAGGCAGGTTTTGCGTCTGATCATTGATATTTTCGCTGTTATTCGTGACTTTAATTTTGTTTGTATTTTCATTTCCATAGATTGATGAATTTTGATTTAGGTTCACATTATTTGTCACTACTGTGCTATTCTCATTTTTAGTATCTTGCTCAGCTTTTGCTTCACTTTCACTTGTATTAAAATTATTCTGTGAACTATTTCTATTCTCTGTTTGATTTTCATCTTTATTGATTGAATTTATCTCTGTTGTTGGTTCTTCAGGCAGGTTTTGCGTCTGATTATTAATATTTTCGCTGTTATTCGTGACGTTAATTTTGTTTGTATTTTCATTTGCATAGATTGATGAATTTTGATTTGGGTTTACATTGTTTCTCTCTACTGTGCTATTCTTATTTTTAGTATCTTGCCCAGTTTGTGCTTCACTTTTCCTTGCATTAAAATTACTCTGTGAACTATTTCCATTCTCTGTTTGATTTTCATCTTTATTGATTGAATTTATCTCTGTTGTTGGTTCTTCAGGCAGGTTTTGCGTCTGACCGTTGATATTTCCGCTGTTGTTTGTGACGTTAATTTTGTTTGTATTTTCATTTCCATAGATTGATGAATTTTGATTTAGGTTCACATTATATGTCTCTACTGTGCTATTCTTATTTTTAGTATCTTGCCCAGCTTTTGCTTCACTTTCACTTGTATTAAAATTACTCTGTGAACTATTTCTATTCTCTGTTTGATTTTCATCTTTATTGATTGAATTTATCTCTGTTGTTGGTTCTTCAGGCAGGTATTGCGTCTGATCGTTGATATTTTCGCTGTTATTCGTGACGTTAATTTTGTTTGTATTTTCATTTGCAAAGATTGATGAATTTTGATTTGGGTTCACATTATTTGTCTCTACTGTGCTATTCTTATTTTTAGTATCTTGCCCAGTTTTTGCTTCACTTTTCCTTGCATTAAAATTACTCTGTGAACTATTTCTATTCTCTGTTTGATTTTCATCTTTATTGATTGAATTTATCTCTGTTGTTGGTTCTTCAGGCAGGTTTTGCGTATGATCGTTGATATTTTCGCTGTTGTTCGTGACGTTAATTTTATTTGTATTTTCATTTGCATAGATTGATGAATTTTGATTTGGGTTCACATTATTTGTCTCTACTGTGCTATTCTTATTTTTAGTATCTTGCCCAGCTTTTGCTTCACTTTCACTTGTATTAAAATTACTCTGTGAACTATTTCTCTTCTCTGTTTGATTTTCATCTTTATTGATTGAATTTATCTCTGTTGTTGGTTCTTCAGGCAGGTTTTGCGTCTGACCGTTGATATTTTCGCTGTTATTCGTGACGTTAATTTTGTTTGTATTTTCATTTCCATAGATTGATGAATTTTGATTTGGGTTCACATTATTTCTCTCTACTGTGCTATTCTTATTTTTAGTATCTTGCCCAGCTTTTGCTTCACTTTCACTTGTATTAAAATTACTCTGTGAACTATTTCTATTCTCTGTTTGATTTTCATCTTTATTGATTGAATTTATCTCTGTTGTTGGTTCTTCAGGCAGGTTTTGCGTCTGATCGTTGATATTTTCGCTGTTATTCGTGACGTTAATTTTGTTTGTATTTTCATTTCCATAGATTGATGCATTTTGATTTGGGTTCACATTATTTGTCTCTACTGTGCTATTCTTATTTTTAGTATCTTGCCCAGCTTTTGCTTCACTTTCACTTGTATTAAAATTACTCTGTGAACTATTTCTATTCTTTGTTTGATTTTCATCTTTATTGATTGAATTTATCTCTGTTGTTGGTTCTTCAGGCAGGTTTTGCGTCTGATCATTGATATTTTCGCTCTTGTTTGTGATGTTAATTTTGTTTGCATTTTCATTTCCATAGATTGATGAATTTTGATTTGGGTTTACATTATTTCTCAATACTGTGCTATTCTTATTTTTAGTATCTTGTCCAGTTTTTGCTTCACTTTTACTTGTATTAAAATTATTCTGTGAACTATTTCTATTCTCTGTTTGATTTTCATCTTTATTGATTGAATTTATCTCTGTTGTTGGTTCTTCAGGCAGGTTTTGCGTCTGACCGTTGATATTTCCGCTGTTGTTTGTGACGTTAATTTTGTTTGTATTTTCATTTCTATAGATTGATGAATTTTGATTTTGGTTTACATTATTTGTCTCTACTGTGCTATTCTTATTTTTAGTATCTTGCCCAGTTTTTGCTTCACTTTTACTTGCATTAAAATTACTCTGTGAACTATTTATATTTTCTGTTTGACTTTCATCTTTATTTATTGAATTTATCTCTGTTGTTGGTTCTTCAGGCAGGTTTTGCGTCTGATCGTTGATATTTTCGCTGTTATTCGTGACGTTAATTTTGTTTGTATTTTCATTTCCATAGATTGATGAATTTTGATTTGGGTTTACATTATTTCTTTCTACTGTGCTAGTCTTATTTTTAGTATCTTTTCCAGATATCTCCGTTATTGCAGTTGGTCTATTTATGTTGAATAGCTCGTCAGGTTGTATTGGTTTACCTAATCCCGTATTCGGAATTATAATCATAGCACACGTAATGAAATTTATATATATCTTCATCTAAAATAATTATCCAACGGCAAATTGATGTTGTAAATTAAAACGCGACTATAAACTGATGTTACAGTTTCAAAGTGACTGATATTTACTGTTGAAATTTTAATTTAAAGGAACGAATTTTTTGCTTAAATAGATAAAACAGAATTTTTAATTTTAAATAGGTTTTTTTGCCCTTGTTACTGATAAGTTTTTTTCCCAAAAATTAACCTTATAAATTTTCCTCGTTAAAATTTTTCGTTATCTGGAATTTTTATAATTTTTTTATTCTTATCCAGAAAAAGAAACACACATAAAAGTATCGCACTACGTTATGTAACTAAGCATGTCTCAATTTATGTTCTTAAAAATTCCGAAAAATATTTTAACTCAATTTTTGCTATGTTATGTTTTACGTGCACGTAATAGGCGTATGGTGTTTTTATAACTGAAACCGATAAAATCTGTTGTGAAAACCTTCTCTATTTTTAACTTCCACTGCAGTTTTTATTTATAATATGACTGATAGTTCTTCGTACTTCCTTGCTGTTCCTCATCTATGGAATTCCTTACTTGCGTGGGTTTCTTAATGGCCAATATCATTTGGTTTGAAAAACACAAATCGGTTAAGTAATATTCTCCATCAATAAATATGATGCCTTTGATTTTCTTTTTAACTCTTAGGAACGGTGTTTAGAAATTGTCTAACAAATTGAATTATAAATGTACTTTGAAAAAAAAAGAACACAAATATCAGATGGTAATTCATGCAATCTGATGTAAAGTTTAAAAAGGTTTAAAATAATAAGTGAACACTGAACATCTTTAGACCATACAATTCAAAAAAATATTTTTTTGTTAAAAGCAAACCAAATTATCTCACGACACATTTATTGTTTCAGTTATTAAACTTATCTCACTATTACATCCAAAACTAATATGCATTTAAATATCTCCTTAAAATATATGTATAAAAAATGGTCTCAAAGATTCTTGAACTCTCTTATATTATATATTATATAACACCAATAATAATAAGTATATTAAATAAAAATTGAGTTATTTATCTAAAACATAACAAAACATAAAAGATTTAATTTAAATTAATATATTTTATAATTAAACAACGATTTATACTTAAAATAAAAAGTTAACGCCAGAACAACATAAAATAAAAAATATTAAAAGAGAGGGAGCATTTACCATCACACCTAATGAGCTCAGGCTCCAAGCTTGATTTGGCGTCGAGGTTTTAGCTGCAATATCTTCGGTTTTGGTTGTGCCATATTTCACAGTTTTACCACCACCGTCTCCGATATTACTAACATTTTTAATTTCTAATGTATTTTCATTTACATAGATTGATGAATTTTGATTTGGGTTCACATTATTTTTCTCTACTATGCTATTCTTATTTTTAGTAACTTGCTCAACTTTTGCTTCACTTTCACTTGCATTAATATTACTCTGTGAACTATGTCCATTCTTTATTTCATTTTCTTCTCCATTGGTTGAGTCTATCTTTGTTGTTGGTACTTCAGGCAGGTTTTGGTTCTGATCGTTGGCATTTTCGCTGTTACTCGTGACCTTCGTTTTGTTTGTATTTTTATTTTCATAGATTGGTGAATTTTGATTTGGGTTCACATTATCTGTCTGTTCTGTGCTAGTCTTCTTTTTAGTATCTTGCCCAGTTTTTACTTCACGTTTTTGCTTTCGATTGTTGATATTTTCGTTATCACTCATAGCGTACAAATTATGTGCATGCGCTTGTAAAAATTTTTCCCATTTCTCATTTAATTGCGTATTATCTCCCTCTATTGTGCTAGCTTTCATTTTAGTATCTTGTCCAGATATTTCTCTTATTGCAGTTGGGCTATTTATGTTTAATAGCTCATCAGGATGTATTAGTTTACCTAATACCGTATTCAGAATTATAATCATAGCACACGTAATGAAATTTATATATGTCTTCATCTAAAATAATTATCCAACGGCAAATTGATGTTGTAAATTAAAATGCCGAATGCGACTATAAACTGGTGTTATCATTTCAAAGTGACTGATATTTATTGTTGAAATTTTAATTTAAAGGAACGAATTTTTTGCTTAAATTGATAAAACAGAATTTTTAATTTTAAATAGGTTTTTTTGCCCTTGTTACTGATAAGTTTTTTTCCCAAAAATTTAACTCACAAAATTTCCCTGTTAAAATTCATCGTTCTCTGAAATTTCTTATTATTTTTTATTCTTATCCAGAAAAAGAAACACACATAAAAGTACCCCACCTCGTTATACTTATTTAACTAAGCATATCTCAATTTATGTTCTTAAAAATTCCGAAAAATATTTTAACTCAATTTTTGCTGTTATGTTGGTCGTGTTCGTAATAGGCGTATAGTGTTTGTATAACTGAAACCGATAAAATCTGTTGTGCTTCTCTATTTTTAACTTCCACTGCAGTTTTTATTTATAATATGACTGATAGTTCTTCGGAATTCCTTGTTGTTCATCATAAAATAATAAACTCTATAGTTTCGGGATCCTTCCTGGTGATGGCAGACAGCAGTGAGAAATCTGACAATAAGACTCAACATTTTCCTTTGTTTTTTTTGTTGACTAAAAGTCAATAAATCGAATGTGAACAGTGTATTGTGCAATTAAACATCGCGTCCTTATTGAATTGTTTTCTTCTATAGACTACATTTATGTTAAGCATAAAAGAGCTGATTACACCAACAAGTTGTACCTGCCCTAAAAAAGTCGACTCTCTAGTGTCTGAAAAAACATTCCACAGAAAATGTTACGCATGGGAGTACAAGTGCAAGAATCCACAGCTGCCTCGACCTTTTCTGTAACCGAAACTTCATTTTTCTCATTGAGACATCATCCTCTTCAGGGTTAATGAAATTTAATATTAATGCATCAACAGAATACACGTGTTGTTAATTTAGTCATTTACCGCAGTTTTGTTTTGGTATAAATAATGCTATGTATTACGATGTACATTTTATTTTCAATTGCCTTTGGTTATTTAATGTCAACCACTTTTATTTTTATATTAATTAAATACAAGAAGTTAAGTTTTCAACGAGAAGAGCAGAGAGAGTAAGTTGTATACTCCTTTTTTCGTCACCACGCAAGTTAGAATCACAAATTTGACAAAATTTGGAGCTTTATTGCGAAAAATCAACTGCATCAAAACCAATTACTTTTGAAATAACAAAATAAGAAACTTCGCCCCAAATCAATTAACCAAGAAATTGTTGACAAGTGTCCCGCATGTGAGGGCCCGCCACATGATACAAACTTCCTATCAACTGTCCAGAAACCCCAACCGATCTTACGAGTTACGAAGGAAGATTCGTGGTTCCGCCCAAGCGCAAGAGCAGAGTTCCTGAATCTGGATATGGACCCGGAAGAGTCGCACCACACCCGTCGCTACAACAAGTCATTTACCAAAATAAAATTGTCAAAAATTTTATTAAAAATATCTAAACTAATAGTGAGTTCTTTTCTACTTGTTCGGTACAAGTTCCGACTCCGAATTATCCATATTTGCATTGCTTTTTTTACAAAAGAATACAAACTTCGTTAATTCTGTGTTGGAACTTGTACCGAACAGGTAGAAAAGAATTCACTATAAATTTAAGAATTTCTTATTTGAGTAAAAACACAACATCCCTCATTATTATTCAATATTTTATATGGTCGTGATCTTTGTCTACCTCGGAATGGTCGTATAAATGTCTTTTCAGGAACAAACTCAGGCGGATTAAAGGTTAATCCTTCTGTTTCAAGATAAATATCAAGACAACACAAAGCACGTTCCATTTGTTTTTCTAGCAGTTTATGTGTAATTTTGACATCATTAAATGTTGAATTAATCCATGACTCCATTTCCTATATTTTAATAAGTATATTCAAAGTTAAATTTTTTTTATGACAACTACCTAATCGTATATGCATTAATTTACCAGAATTGCTGAGTTGTTATATCTATTGTGATTTCCATTCCAGTTTAAATTTAGATTCCACAACGCAATTTGAGTTGGGAAGTTGCATGGAATACTAATGCAACATTCTAATTTTGCTGAAAAATATAACAAATTGAAAAATAAAACTAAGATACGAACGATAGATCTTTACCTGATCCCCGGGTTAGAACAGCTCGATAAAAAATATCACTCTCCTTCACATTAGATTCTTCAAGAAAGTTTTCATGTAATTTATTTTGATTTTTGAATTCTTCCCAACTAATTGCAGTACATTGTACCAAATTACTGGAGATGCGAATAGAATATGAAGATTTTATTGTCAACGCAAAATCAGTGGTGTTATCTTCAAACAATTTTATTTGATTTTGTAATAAAACACGTGATTCCCAACGCAAACGTATAAGTTTAATGATTTCAGGTACCATTTTCGTTGCATCTTGTAATGTTTCCTCTTTACTTGAATGGAGAGAATTTACAAAATCCAAACCACACATCTTTTGAGCCCATAAATACGGTTTCCCAAAATTCTTTTCTTCTAATGTTTGATGAAATTTTTCTTTGTCAATATTTAACTCATTTAATTGATACTTAGTTTTTGGATTTGGGCTACAATCACCCAAATCATTACCAATTAATGAATTAAGTATAGTATTACAGTTTAAAATATCGCCGGCAGAACCGGTTAACTCTTGTCGAACGATATCACATTTTACAGTTACGAAACCTAAGGCTGTTAAGTAGGTAAATTTTAAATCGATCGAGTTTTGTGAGTTTTTTTTATTCACAATTGAAACAGTTACAGTTAAAGGATGGGATGTATATAAGTTTTGTATTTTTTGCTCACGTAATCCTGCTTTAGTTAGACGCCTATGACTTTTTGATGTTTCTTCCTGAAAATATTTAATAACAGTTATCAGATCTAACGACATAAATTAAGTTTGAAAACTAACATATTCAATTTCATTGTCATCTCCATCAGAATCTTGCGAGTTGGAATTAAACTCCTCAATTATCTCTACACTGTTATTCATTACATCGGTTTGTTTTGCTTCATCTTCATCTCCGTTAATGGTAATTTTTACATTTTTATCTCCAAATGCAGAGATATATGCATACACATTAACGTACCATAAATACAATGGGCGTGATAAGAATTTTGATGTTTTTTGTATTTCCCATTCTTGTTCAAATGGCATATTTAACGCTTCCTGCAATGGCCGTGTTGCCTATAAAACAAAACATAACTCGTATAAATAAATATTTACATTCATCAGTAAACACAATTTAAATTGCCTTTAACAACGATTGTAGTCTTGGTGCCAACGATTCAATTTTTTCAGTTTTTTTATTGATATCTTCAGCAACCATTTGTTTCTCAGTCTCTAATTTATTATATAGAATTGAAAGTTGTTTTCGTTGTTGGAGTTCCCATTCTAGTCGAGCTAAACGCTTTGCATGTTCATCAGTCTTAGTTTTATTCGGACGTGATATTGTAGAAGGAGCATTTTCATAAAACTCATCAACAGAAACCAAATTGATTTCTTCATCTTGACTTTTAAACTGATAACATCGTTGTATCTCTTTATTCAAATGATCAGCTTCGTACAATAAATTTTGTAATTGTAAACGATTACTGTCTACACGGAGTTTTTCTTTTTGTAGTGCTTCTCGATTATCTCGATATCGAACTTTGTCTAATCGGTTTAACTTTTTTAGCAAAACAAACAACAAAGACCCCTCTATTCGCTTTTCTGAAATTTCTTGTTTAACTGTTTCGGATGAGGATTTTTGTTTCGCTACAGCAACTGTATCAAAGATTTTTCGTAAATCTTCACATGTTTGATGGAAAAGTTCAGAATCTTTTTCGACAGAACGTTTTTTAGATTCGTTTTCTTCAAAATTAACAACACTCTACAATTAATAATGTTTTATTTATGAATCTCAAATACGTCGGATGTTCTTTACTTACTGTATACACTTCCTCTTTCGTCATTTTTGCAATGATATTATCACTGATTTTCTTTCGTTTTCGATCACTATTTTCTATAATTCCTTCTTTATTAGTTACCTTCATTTTAGTAGTAATATAATTAAATCCTTTTTTATACTGAATGCCGATCGATGCGTTTTATCAGAAATCAAAATGATTATTTGACATTTCAATCATCAAGGTTTTACAAATAAAATAGTTGTCTCATAAAAATGCTCAAATATTTAAGGTTCTTCGCTAATAGCTGTCAAAAAAAGTAAATAAATTTTAAACATGATTTCACAAAAACTTTGAATATTTATTAACAATTATTTATACGTCTCTTTATAAATTTAAAAGAAACATAAATGTATTATTATTGTGTTTTTAAATTGTTTGTGATGGATTTAAAAATAGAAACCAAAATTAATGTTTTAATACAAAGTGATGTTATTTCGATATCATCTACTGAGGAGGAACAAATTGTGGTACCTATGAAAAAACCAAGGAGGAATAATAAAAAATTACATAATGTAGATATAAGTAAAGTTCTAACTAAAAAGGATGATAAACGAAACAAAATTTCTGATTTTTTTCCCAAAGTTTCATCAAGTAGTTGTTCAAAATCAAATAAAGAAGGTAAGAAGAAACTGATTGCATTTATGGAAAAATTTTCAAATAGATTATTGTTAATAGGGATTTCAGAACCAGTCCTTTATTATGAAAAGAAACAAAATAAATCATCCAAAATTGTGAAAAAACAATGTCCAACGTACAAAGTGATTGAAGGTACAACATTCGGTGTAGATTCTTTCCGTTTTGGGTATATTGATGGTGTTACACATTACTTTCTAACTCATTTTCATGCAGACCATTACATAGGATTAACGAAATCTTTTAATAAACCTTTATACTTATCCAAAATAACAGGTTTATATAGTACTTCAAATATACCTTTAAACGGATAATAACAAATTGAATTTTTAATAGGACTTCTAGTGAAAGTTATGATTAATGTTCAGGAAAAATTTATATGTCCAGTTAATTTAAATGCCCCTTTTATAATAAACGGGGTGGAAATAACAGCAATAGATGCAAATCAGTAAGTACAAATTTCTTTTTATTTCTTAGACAGAATCTTTGCGTTGCGTGAGATCTTTTTAGCAAATTTTGACAATCGACCCAGATGCGTTTTGTTTATTCGTAATATACCACCGCTGTCACCAATGCTACAATTTGTCCTATCTTAAGGGTCTTTATCTTAAGTGTGTTAATATTAAAGGTATATTAATATTAAATGTTAATGTGGTGGACGTTTACCTGGACCATGTGGAAGTTCCCTGTGGTCAAAGTTAAAGATTATTTAAGAGAAGCCGCGCTGTCTTTTCAACTAGTAATAATTTTTCTCCATTCGCAATATCAGTGATCGACAACTTATTCTTTTTTCTCCTCTGAAGTGAATTCTACCACCGATGTAGCAATAGTTATACTTGGAATATTGTACATTTTTTATTAAATGTTTAATTTATTTAAATTTCGAATCAATAGCTGAGAATGCTTCAACCAGCGGCATATTTTCTTCGGCAAAACCTAGGTTCCATAGGATCTTCCACTTGCTAACAGGTACGCTTGAGGTTTGGTCATCAAACAATTGTTTATTATTTAACATTTTTTTTTCAACTGGCCATCATCCGATGTTTCGTTTCATTTATATAGCAATGTATTGATATCCATAAATATATATATTTTTTACGAAATATTTTACTTTTGGTATTTGGCAGTGTTTATTCATTCCACTGTATTCTGGATAAATAGTCTTTATAGATAATCAAGATAACATAGATAAGCAACTTACGACCTAACCTTTTATCTCGAAGCTTTATGGTCAAAAAGGGTTTTTTCACCGTTCCCCCTTAAGCTATTTTCATTAAAAAGTTACTAATTTTTCTTTCGTTCCGAACACTTTTACGTTTTTCGATCAATAGCTAACCAAACACGATAGGACTTATCCGCGGACTTGGTCCTTCGGATCGATCCGTGGGATGTAATCCGATCTACCGTTCTCCACAACTTTTGCTCACTTTCACGATTCGCGGATCAAGTCCATCGTCGGGTCAGATCCTTGTGTTATGTTATAAAATCCGTCTTAAATCGATGGCTTTATGATCCGCGGAACAGGACCGACATTAGCAAGGATCTGGTCCGACGACGGGCTTGGTGCGTGGGTCTGTCACATCCGGTGGATTGATCCAACAGACCAAGCTCGAGGATAAGTTCTATCGTGTATGGCCAGCTAATTAGGCTCGAAACTAAGCGTAAAAAGAACATGAAAAACAACGCTGTTATTTAAAATTATACAACAAAATGTGTGGTGTAAAATTTTAAAATAAACTTTTAAGGAACAGTCTTTTCATATGATATTCTACTTAAATTGGTAAAAAATGTATGTTCTTAAAAACCTCACATCCCAGCCCTGTAAAACAAACGAAAACTTGTGACTTAGAATGTTGACTATAATAGAAAGATTACACTTCCTACGAATTCACACAATAGTACTGTCAAGAAAATTCAATGCAAAACTTCTTCATTCAAAATTAATAAAATTTCCATAAAAAAATTATGTCTGAAGATTGAGAAATTCAACTTAAGTAAGATCTGATGATGAAGTTGACTTAGAAATATCATCGCCTTGGTGGCGTAGTGGTTAAACGTGTCTGCCAAAGGAATTGAACTCGTCGTGTGGCACTGATGAGGTTACGAGTTTGAATCCCAACCGAAACACGTAAAAGAGAAAAATAGAGTTTCTTTCTGAGATATTTTCAACCATACCTTTGAATTGGAAAAATTCAAATTAATTCCTTAGTTACTTGAGTTTAATTGCTCACAAAAATCCTGAAGAAAACAACTTTATTTATTTTTCAACCCGACATGATTTGTGAATAGTTAAAATTTATCCGCATCTCTAATTTCAAGTTCATAGGATTTATAGTTTATGAACTAATCTAGCGCAAAAAAGTTTTGCTCTCGCCAATAATGTTCCTTAAAAAAGAACCCTTAAAACCATCACATATTTCTTTGTCAAGAAAAAAGAGAGAATGTTTAATAATTTTATATGAATTTGATTTTTTTCTTGAATAAACACAAAATATTTAAGCATTTTAATGGATTGGATTAAACTTTAACGTTTTGTTTGATGACCAAAATGCTTTTAAAAAAATTCATGCTTGTATAAGTTAAGGAATTATTCCTTATTTATTTTAAAAAAATAATTTTTTGAGAGGAAGACCTCTTTACTTTATTAAACTCAAAAAGATAGTAAATTACAATTTGAAATTTCTAAACTTAATGCTAAAAATGTTTTACAATGTTTTTGCATAATAGACAATATTTATAATAATTTTATTGAAATATTATATTCTATTTCACAGAAACTAAACTTGTCAATTAATGAGTTTGTTTCTGTGAGAAAATTTTTACGGAATGCAATTTGTAATAGGATATTAGAAGACAAAACATTTATAGGAATGTAATATGAAGGTTAATTAACTCCTCCGCACTTAAATGTGATTGTCCTCAATCACTTAGAAATATGGAATTTTATTGAAATTCAGTTCTGGAGCGCTGGAAGCGGGTCTTAGAATTATCGAACTTTGTTTTGGTTTTGAATTTGGAAAATATACTGCATCAGGTGAAGTGTGTTTTGGACTTGAAGTTTGCTTACTAATTTTGAAGGTTTTGATAGCTTTAATACAAAGTTTGTATGAAATTATGAAGGAAGCTGCATCAACAAAGGCATAACATAGGTAATGAAGCCTAGAGGATTCTGAATGTAGAAGGCTTATCGCGTTTGTGTTATTGATATGAATTTCCTCCATCATTTCTAACGATAGTATTCGTTTTAGCTCCCTCTCTTTCGAAAGTGGATGTAAAATTGCGGGTAAAACATGAAATTGGGTTTCTTCACGTGAAGTGAATGACTGACCGGCAATGTTTATTGAAATATTATTGAATTTAATTAAAAATGTGCCGTCCAAATGTTGAGGTATAGATTGAATTAGGATAGTGCTGTTAAAATTGTTAAGGAGAATTATACCTGGAGTTATTTCTTCGATTTGAGGAATGTGTTGGTTGTTTACATTATTGCATTCCGCTAACATGCTTTTGAGAAGATTTGGAATACAAGATGTGTTTGATAAATTGATTACATTTTTAGATTTACATATAGATATGAGATTAAGCGTGCCACAATTTTCTTTTAAAGCAAAAAATTCGTTATTATTTCTTAAAATTGTTTCGTATACTAACTCTGTGGCAATTTTATTTCTTTTTACTGGTTTCAAAATGATTTTGTCGTAAATTTTATGATCTGTTATAGGAACATTTACGATATAAAGAATCGAATTAGAATCTGTAATAATTTTAATTTCGGCAAAATTTAAAGCTTCTTCGATTGTAGAGAAAGGAAAATGTTCCTTTTTAAATGTATCAATTGCTAACTTTATTTCTTCTTTGGACAGTATAAGTGAATTTACAATCCCCGATTTTGCCCAGTGAATCGCGTAATTTATGTTATTTAAATCTTCTTTGAGTATCTTCATCTTGTATTCCACGTCTTGTATGATCTTATCATTAAGATGTTCATTAATAGCTAGTGCGTTTTTAATTTCATTGTTTATCTTAGTCAAATTGTTTAATCGTTCAGTTATTAAATTATTTATTACAACTTGTTTATTATTATTATATAAAACATTATTAATTTTTTCTTTAATAGTTATAAAATCGTCATGGTCTGGATTACCTGGGATCCATTTCCATGCGCTTCCTATGAAATTAAGTGACCTCTTTCTTTGATGTGGTTTTAAATTTAATATTAAGTTTTGAACTTGATCCAATTCAAAAAGTATATAGGGAGCAAGATGATGTTGTCTAAACTCATTGGTACTCATGAGCGATAAAATTTCGAGTGTAACATTTTCGTATTCGTCTAGGTCAATGACATGGATTATCTTAAAACAGCCAGTTTGTATTTTAGCATGACCCATATTAATCGACACGAATAGGGAATTTGTGAAATCAAGCAATTGAATTCCAGCATTAATATGGTTAAGTAGATGTCTGTAATAAAAATTAAACGGTTGGTATTAGTTACGGATGTTGGATTTGTGTACTGTTCTCCCAGATTCGGTGATAACGGTTGAATTTTTATTTTCACTTATTACCTCTCGAACGAACCGAACAGTTAGTTTCGTTCCTAATCTTCTATTATGTTTGACATAGATTATATCTCCAGGTGAATATTGTTTGATGGGTTTTCGTTTCTTGTTATGATAATTAATATCTTTTTGTTGTTTTGATTTTAATTTTTCAATATTGGTCAACCGTATTTGCTCGAATTGTTCAGGGCTAATATTTGGAATTCGTCCGAAAAAAAGCTCTATTGGTTTTTTGTTAGTTGTCGAATGAACCGTGTGGTTGTACTCATTGACCGCTCGTTCGAGGAGTTGTTTAAATGTACGAGGTGGACCTTCTGCTTTTAAACCTCTCATGATTTCTGATAAAGTTGAGTGAAACCGTTCGACTTGTCCATTGACTTCACTTTTAAAAGGAGGAGTTGTAAATACTTTAATGTGAAAGTCATCTTGCATCATGGCAGTGATAGATGCTGAGTTAAGAGATTTTTCGTTATCTATTACGATAACAGCTACAGGTACACAAAAATACAGCAATATGTCTTGGAGTGGCTTTTTTATGTGCTCGATAGCACGAGATTTTATTAATTTTGCTTGAGCAAATTTTGTAAATTTATCAATTGCTGTTAGGACGAAATGTTTTGCCGTGGAGAAAATGTCAATGTGAATTGTATGTCCGGGGTGATTAGGTATAGGAGTGGCGAGAATTTCTTGATGGTTGGGGTGCCGTTCGTATTTATTTTCTTTGCATATAGTACAGTCTTTAACTTTGGCAAAAATTTTTGATGCCATTTTGGTAAAGTAGTACTTACGCAGTATTTGCATTCGATTTTCGCATGCATTTCTATGAGCTCGTCTATGCTCTCTGCTGATTATTTCATCCTGTTGTGTCTCATTTTCTATGTCTTCTACCATATTTTGCGTAAAACGAATTTTATAGTTCTTAAAGTGAAGCGGATATATTTGTTGAACCTCGCCCATAATAGATTCTGACGTAAGGAGACCATTTACAACGTTGGGGTTTAAGTATCTTTTGAAAATTGTTATGAGGTCCGTCTTGGAATAGTTTGGTTGTACGAAAATGTGTCTAATATAGTTAGAAAAAAGGGATTTTGTTTGATAGCTGGTTTCAATATCGTCCGTTTTCAATATAAGTTGATTACGGAAAACATTAATTGGAGCATCAACTGTTGGTACTAGATTATGTGAAGAACTGTCGGAACTGTGTTGGGTTGATGTTAGAGCATTAACTTCTTCAGGACTTGGTAATCGGGAAAGGGAATCTGCTACGACGTTTGACTTGCCAGGTTTATATACTAATTCATAGTTGTATTCCTCGAGAATAGCTTTCCATCGTTTCATTTTGCTATTTGTGTTCTTATTACTAAGAGCATATGTTAATGGCTGGTGGTCTGTAAATATTTTTACTTTACGAGAGCCATACAAATAATTCCTGAGGGAATTAAGTGACCATATTATAGCTAGCATTTCTTTCTCGCATAATTTTCTTCTGTCTTGCTTAGAGTTCTTGAAATGTAAGTGATGGGTCTATTGTCTTGTGTGAGCACAGCTCCTAAAGCATATTTAGATGCGTCTGTTGTTAACTGGAATTCTCTTGTGAAGTTTGGGTGAGATAACATTACCTCTTCCGAAACAAGAGTAGTTTTCAATCTCTTGAAAGCTTCGAGTGCTTGTTCGTTTAGATGAATTACTTTGTTTTTAGACGCATTTTTGGAGATTCGATCATCCTCCCCTCGTAAAAGGGATGTCAGGGGTTTCGCTAGTTTGGCATAGTCTTGTATAAAACGGCGGTAATATCCTGACATGCCTAAGAAGGATCTTAGATCTTTGAGGTTCTTCGGTGCAGGGAGATCGATTATTGCATTAATTTTCTTTATGTTTGGTTTTATTCCATCTAATCCGACAATAAACCCTAAAAATTCAACTTCTTGTTGAAGAAAATTGCACTTGTCGAGTTGGATTTTCATATTGGCTTCCTCAAGAGTTTTAAAAACTTGTACTAGGTTTTGAAAATGTTCGTCTTCATTTTTTCCGAATATTATTATATCGTCAATGTAGACGTAACATCTTTTAGCTATATGTTCCCTAAGAATGTCATCGAGTGTTCTTTGGAATATCGATGGAGCATTTTTTAGACCGAAAGGTAATCGTGTAAATTCAAATTTCCCATTATTTATAGAAAATGCGGTTTTTTCTATGTCTGATGTTTTAAGAGGTATTTGATGGAACCCACTTTTGAGATCTATTGTGGTGAAATACATATTTTTAACAAGATTTGAAAGAACTTCATTTATTTCTGGTATTGGGTATTTATCGGCGATGGTTATAGAGTTCAGCTTTCTGTAGTCTATCACCATTCGATACTTTTTCAGACCAGATGCGTCTTCCTTTCGAGGCACGATCCAGACTGGAGAATTGTATGGCGATCTAGAAGGTCGAATGATTCCATCTTTAAGCAGTTCGTTAACTTGTTTTTCGACTTCCTCTCTTAAGGCCATTGGGTATGGGTAAGCTTTAGAATCAACTGGAGTATCGGAAGTCGTACGAATTTCTCCTTTAATTCTTGTGGTGTTGGTCAGTTTTTTGTCGGGGTCAGCGAACAATTTGGGACAACCTTTTACGATTGAATATAATTTCTGTTTTTGCACCGTGTTAAGATGTGAGATTCTGAGATCAATGTTATTTACGTCGTCCGTTTGGTGTTGTTTTAGGGGAATGATTGTATCTGGATAAATTATCATATGTCCTTTGTCCGTGTGAATAACTGCTTGCAGTTTTCTAAGGGTGTCATTGCCAATTATTCCGTTAAAAGATTTAAGACAGGGTAAAATATAAAATTTCAATTTTTCTGTATTGTCTCCGAAAATATTTATGTTGGAATGGTGTGTTATATTAACACTTCCTGCAATGGAATTGGCACAGAATGGTTTGTCATTGGGAATTGGAGTTCGAACATGTTTCGATTGAATATAGTTTTTGTTTGATCCCGTGTCTATTAAGAATTTTAAGTACTCTCCGTTCCTAATTTTAAGTTCGTAGTAAGGGAGCGAAGAGTGGCTTAGTCTAAAAAATATATGTCTTCTAATTGTTCGGATTGGTCAAATGTAGGATTATCGTAAGATTCGATGTATTCGTCGTATGTTTGCTCGTTCGCGTCGTCAGAATTAAAATCATCCACGCTAGTTTCGATGTTTTCAGTTTCTATTGGTGGTATAACATTTGCACTTTGTTCTGTGTGATGAACTCTTTGAAACTTGTTTGGAGGGTGTGACTGCTGAGTTGAGCTTAAAAAATGTCTCTTTTGGGTAGCAATATTATTCGGTTGTGCAGGCCGATTCATGTAGTTAATCTGTCTAGATTGCATACTTCGATCTACGTCCATAGGCTCTGGTCTTTGCCATTGTGGTCTATATTGGTTTGTCCATTGAATTCGAATATTTGGCAACATATGATTAGGATAGTAAGCATTTTGCATAGGTCTATTTGGTAGAACTGGTCTGAAGAAAGTTGGGTTTTGTGGTACCCGAGGGTTGTGAAGCAACTGAGGGTAAAAAGGTTGTCTAAATTCTTGTAATGTATTTTGTCTAGGTGGTAGGAATGGTAGCGGTTGTGGTTTTTGTATGTGTTGATACGCGTACTATGTCCTGAAGTCAATATTTTGCAACTTCAGACAAAGATGTAATGCTTGAGGTAAATCAACTGGTTCTCTGATACTAAGAAGACGAGGTAAATCACCTGTCAAACCTCTTACAAATGTGTCTAATGCTTTATCACGGTAGGCTTTTGTCATGTTATTTAGTGATTCATCGTCCATTTCCATACACGACAGTTTATTTAGAATTAAAGAAAGGTGTTGGTAGACAATTTGATAACATTCTGGTATAGTAAGTTTACCCTGGACTAGCGTTGTCAACTGGTACTCTAATGTACCTAGGTCTCTTTTATCCGCATAATGTAGGGTGAGACACTTTGAAATTTTTTTCCAATTTAATGGAGTATTATAAGACTCGAGTGCAATATCTGCACTCCCTACAATTTTATTGCGTACCACACTTAAAATACCGTAGTATTTTGGGCTACCTTTCAGGTGATCGTAAATTTTAAGTATTCTATCGACACTTTTTTTCCATGAACTAAATTCACCAGGTTGGCCTGAAAAGTCTCGTAAGCTTTTAACGATGTCTGGTATTTTATCTAGATCATTAAGCGCTTTATCGTTGTCAATATTTATTGGTTGGTCAATGTCACTATTTATATCTGAGTTTGTACTACTGTCTGCTAGGAGACGTTGTCCGTCTTGTCTAAGGATATCTCTGACAATTTGTGATATTTGGACATTCAAACTCTCTAGACTGATTTGGGTATTTGTACCAGTATTAGTAATTGAAGAATTTAATATGGGTGGTCTAATTATAGAATTGGGATCTGAAGGCATTTTATACAATGGTTTCGCTAAAATGTTACGATAAAAGCTAATTCTATTCTAGACAGACAATCAATTTCTAGAATCTGTGGTTATTAAAACCAAAACACAAAAATAATTTTTAGAAGCACAGAAAAATCACCAGTTTGTTAAGATGTCGCTTAATTTCTTTTTGAATAAAATTGTCAAAATATTATTTTAATTACTTATTTTATTTAAATTGAGAGAGAAAAATATATTTTAGATTGGTTATCACAATCAAAAATTCACTGAACAAAAAATTTTCAACGGATTTTAATAATATATTGAAATAGTTCTTTCTATTTAAATTTTTGAACTATTCATTTATTTATTTTATTAGAAAGAAATGATTGTAGATTTATTCTTAAGATTAAATGACTGTAGATAATAATATAAGGTTTAATTAAATTTCTCGAATAAAATCTATATATAATTTTTCTATTCAGGCATTATTTGAATTTTAATGAACAAAATTATTATTTATTTTTATTTAGGTATTTATTTAATTTTAATTATTTATTTAATATTTTCAAATTTCATTTATTTATTTTGTTTCACTTTATTTAATTCATATTATGATTTATTAGAATATTTATATCTCTTCTTTATTTTAATATTTTCAAAAAAAAATTTCTTAACTAATAAAAATTTATAGATTTCACTTACAGTAAAATGATGAAATAAAACATATTCATTCCTATGTTTTTGTTTCTTGACTATCTTCTTGGTCTGTTCCTGGTGGTTGCGTTGTTGTGGCACAACGTATGGGCGGCTACTTCAAATTTGTTCCTTTGGAGTTCCGTTTTTCCGTTGATTATTTCGGTTACTTCGGGGCCTTGTTTTCCCATAAACAATTGCACAATATTTTTGTTTCTTTAGTGAAGTATTTTCATTAAAGTTTTTGTACCCAAGCAAATTAATTTTACTATTCACTTTGGGATTTTTGCAAATATAAAATATTTTTGTTTTAACTGTTTAATAACTTTCAGTAAACATTAAAGTTTTTGTAACACACCCAAGCAAATTAATTTTGCGATTCACTTTGGGATTTTGTGTAATAAACTTTCAAAAAACTTTATTTTAATTTAAACTTTTTGAACTGTTCTAAAAAACTTTCAATAAACTTTATTTCAATTTGCACAACACAACACCACTGATTTTAAGTTTCGGCGCCAGTTAAGGAATTATTCCTTATTTATTTTAAAAAAATAATTTTTTGAGAGGAAGACCTCTTTACTTTATTAAACTCAAAAAGATAGTAAATTACAATTTGAAATTTCTAAACTTAATGTTAAAAATGTTTTACAATGTTTTTGCATAATAGACAATATTTATAATAATTTTATTGAAATATTATATTCTATTTCACAGAAACTAAACTTGTCAATTAATGAGTTTGTTTCTGTGAGAAAATTTTTACGGAATGCAATTTGTAATAGGATATTAGAAGACAAAACATTTATAGGAATGTAATATGAAGGTTAATTAACTTATACAAGTTCCACAGTTGCCGTTTGAAACCTATTCTATACACAAACCTATTAAAAGGGAGCTAAGTTTCTCTTCCATTTATTCTTGATGCAGCTCTGTACCAGAGAATTTGATTTGTAGAATCTATGCTTAGTGAATAGTGAATGGTAGACATTCAGGCCCTCTGCTGTCATCAAGTTACATAGTGTAGTACTCGTTTCTATAAAGCTTAGTTTCGTTGGGAGACGGTTTTTATTGCCAAATTGCGTTTCTTTTTCCCTAGTTGGTGTTTAAGTGATATTAGTTCCACTTCAGCAATATCCCAGACAGACAGACTACAAACTGCTTCACTAACTTTATGTTCTATAAACTAATGTAGTCGATAATAATTATTTTATAAACTTCATATTTTTAGTTGCCCGGGAGCTGTGATGTTTGTCTTTAAATTTACAACCGGGAAAACAATTCTTCATACCGGTGATTTTCGTGCATGCTCTGAAATGGAAAGTGAACCAATTTTTTGGAATAACGATGTAGAAGTAATATATTTAGACACCACATATCTGTCATCAAAATATGCCTTTAAATCGCAATGGGAAAGTGTTAAAGAAGCACAGGAGCATGTATTAAATTTTAGTAAAAAATACGGGTGGACTAATATTCTAATAATATGTGGTAGTTATTTAATTGGTAAAGAAAAAGTGTGGTTAAATGTAGCAGAGTATTTTAATTTAAAAGTTTGGGTAGATAATAATCGAAGAAAAGTGTTAGAGTGCTTAAATAATTCAAAAATAACAGATTTTTTGGTAGAAACACAAAAAGATGCACAACTTCATGTGTTACCAATAAATAAATTACATTATGAATTTTTATTAGAATATATGAAAAAAGTTGAAAAATTTGAATATATATTAGCTTTGGTGCCTAGTGGATGGCAAAAAAATTCCAAACCTATAGTTAGAGGTCGAATAACAATCATTGGTATGTAAATATTTATTTTTTATTTTAACAGTTGCAAATGGCACTATATGAAAGGTTTTGAATGTCTTTAAAATTTTGTATATAATTTTAATAGTTTTATAAAGAAAACGGAAATATATATTGAATTATAGTTGCTTGTATGTGGGTTGACGATGTTATAGAAAACTCGAGGAATTTCATGTTGTCTTCACTTTCGACAAAGTATTATGTTTTTTATGGCGTTGATGCATAATACAAGTCGTTTAATAGTGCGCTCAAACAATCAAACGGTTAGGAATTATCATTGATATCGTTTAGTCTAAAAAGTAGAGTTACAGAATTGCCTATAACAAATTGGTTTTTGTATATAGTTGCAAGAGTACTTTTTGAATTTACATTAAAAAAAACTATTTTTACAATAGTCAGTTGTAAATATTTTCTCTCTAAGGATGATCGAAAGATTGATCAGAGTCCAAAAGAGTCAGGATGGTAACAGATGCAGCGCCACACACTTGACAATAATACTCCATGCAGGGACGAATATAGAACTTGTAAATGTGGAGCAATTGATACGGAGTAAAATATTTTTTACATCTATTGAGGAGGCCGACTTTTCTTGACGTGCTCATTGCCATGGCCAAGAAAAACTATCTATAGATACTGATACGTATCGGTTATACAGAAAATTTTGAATCAACTTCACGACTGCGGGATGAAAACCGTACGCAACGAGCTTGTTGATCGAGTTGGGATGCCAGATTCGATCAAATGCTTTTGAGATGTCTAATGCGATAACGTACGTTTCCCCACCTTTATCAAGTATGCTATTCTAAAGATGAGCTACATAGTTCAATAGATCGGTTGTTGGTCTTTTGTTTCTAAAATTAGAAAAACTCATTCTAGATCGAGTTGTGAAAACTCGATCATTTTTGATTTTCCTGAAACTTCGCATATAAGTAGTATGGACAAAATAATAAATACAACTTATTTTACAATTTTTTTAAAGTGCATAGTTTGAGCGTAGGGAACACCCCAACATGCATGACAAATACAAATTCTGCCAATCCGATGTAACTTTGAAGTTAAATTGCTCAAGAACGGCTATACCCAGTGCAGCAAACTTTTTTTTTGTTTGTTAGATAATTTAGTAAAAAAATTAATTAATTTTTTTGGTAATTAATTTTTAAATAAAAGTATTAAAAAACTTTTTTAAAGATGGTGCTAGGGTCGAAGATCAATTTAATTAATTTTTTTCCTGAAAATATTTCTGTTCTTACTCTAAAATATTCCAAATTGACAAAGAGGCGTTAATTTTTTTCTTGAGATATTCAATTTTAAAGATTTTTAGTACGACTAAAATTCTAACTTTGCATCATTTTTTCAAACAACTTCCATTAACAAAAAATGGGAACTCAGGAGCATAGCAAGAAATTTATATTGCAATGTCGCTGAAGGTTGAATATATAAATGTACTCGACACCTTGCTTGCGATATCATCCAATGCAACGTGGTCCATCACCAGCAAAAGTCCAATACTGACATTACAGGATTAGTTTAAAGTGTCTGGATGCCGTTGAAAAAAGAGTAAATAAATTGATCGGTAGTTGTTATATTACTAATGAACTTGATTCCTTGCAACATAGAAGAAATGTTGCTGATTTGAACATTTTTAGGGTTTCGTTCTTTGAAAAAGTAAAAACGTACCCTATTGGTGAGACGCCGGTGTCCGTCCGAATTTCTCACAAACAATAAATGCTATCAACTTGAAATTGTCTACAGTTATAAAACGTTTTCGTCCACAGCTACTGAAAACAAAAATATTGCAAATATTTGTTTTAATCTGTATTTTATAGACTTAAATCAGAGGATTTTTTTCTAGTCCAAAACATTTTTTTTTGTAATTTTCGAAAGCACAATTTTCGACTTATTTTCAAAAATGTTAAAAATTTTCCTTGTCTCCCCTCCCATTTAACTTCGAATATTACAAAAAAAATTGAATAAATTCACTTCTCTCTTTGGCGTTTATATCCCATGGAAGGATTTTGCCGTCTGGTTGTTGTTGGGACGATTTTTTTTATCAGTCTATCTAATGGAGCCCTTTCTACATGACCAAACCATCTAATCCGGTTGGATTTAACGAATCCGAATATATCGCAGCCTCCAAGAAGCTGTCTGATTGCATGATTCATTCGGATTCTATACTGATTTTCAGCAACTTTACATGGACCATAAATTGTTCGTATGACTTTCCTCTCGAATGTTGATAAAATTCTACAATCGGAGGAAGTCAGTGTCCAGCTTTCACTTCCAAATGTAAGCACAGGTCAGGTTAATGCTTTGTAAAGTGTGAGTTTGCACAACTGCGAAAGATGTTTTGACCGCAAAAGTTTTGAGTATGCGTAGAGAATTCTGTATGCGGCAGAGACACGGGCTTTGATATCTGCCTGCATGTCATTTGCCGATGTTATTACAGATCCGAGGTATTTGAAGTTGTCCACGCGTTTCACTTTATAGTCGCCATGTGTCCAGATTTCCGGGAAGTATGTTCCTAGATGTTGTTAAAACTTTAGTTTTGCCGGTGTTGATGCATAATCCAAGTCGTTTAGCATTTCTTTCAAGCTGAGAGAGACTATCCTTAATATCGCTTGTTCTACGTCCGAAAAGCACAATATCATCTGCGTAGCCAAGAACATGACTAGATTTGTTAAATATGCAGTTTTGTGTCTCAATTCGACTTTTTCTATCGCGTACTCAAGGGCCAAATTAAATAGTACGGGCGCGAGTGCAACACCTTGTAGGAACACCTGATGTCATATCGAAAGGATCAGAAACTGACCCTTCGATTACTATTCTACAATTTGATCTCGATGTTGTGAGTTTGCACAGAGAAACAAGTTTCTCTGTGATACCAAGGCATATGAGTGCAGGCCAAAGGTTGTCGCGGATGATGCTATCATATGCTTGCTTGAAATTAACGTAGAGCTGGTAAATGCTGATGTTGTCCTCCCAATTTTTTTCCAGAATCATCCCTAATGTAAAACATTGATCTGTGGTTGAACGGTTGGGACGAAAACAACACTGATAGTCACGATAGATTCGGCAAACGGGATGAGTCGGAGCAAGTACGACGTTGGCCAATATTTAATATGCAGTGTTCAACAGTGCGATGCCATGATAATTCGCACACGTTAGACGGTCACCTTTCTTATGTAGCGGAATAATGAGAGCTGTTTTCCATTCAGCAGGTAGTTCTTCTTGGTTCCAAATTGCAACAATCAGATCGTATATCCGTGAGACCAGAACTGCTCCTCGATTTTTCAATAGTTCTGCGGGAATTCCATCGATACCTAGTGATTTGCCATTTTTCAGTTTTTTAATGGCAGCTTCCATTTCGTCTATTGCTGGGTAAGGGAGAAAGATCTCCTGTTGAGTTGATGGAGCAATTGCTTGAATAGGATGAACTAAATTCGTCCTATTCAGTAGGTCTTGAAAGTGGGATCGCCAAACTGCCAGCACATCACGTTCACTTGTGAGTTCATTATTTTCATTTTAGATGGCTGTAGATCTTGAGTGAAAATCTTTTGTCAGATTCAGTGCATTGGCAAAGTACTCTTTCGAGTTTCCATTGGCCGCATGTTGGTTGAGGTTTTCGATACAGCTGTTTATGTGTTAGCGTTTCTATTTACGTAGAAGTTTTGCTGAGGCTTTCCTGGCGCATAGATAATCAGCTTGGGAGCTTCGGGCGTTCCTTGTTAACCATTTTTCTCGCAGTTTTTGTTTATGATCTACGATTTGGCGGCACTTGTCGTCAAACCATTCGTTGTGTGATTTCGGTGGTCGTTTTCCGATTGTAGTTTTTACTGCGGCTTTAATGGTTGATTGAAGCGTTTGCCATTCTTCTTGTATGTTTAATGGCATCTCAGAAAAGATTTGTATGTTTTGTATGCTTTGCGTTACTATTCCTGATATCTATTCAGCGTTTTCGGATAAATGCATCGACATTCCAGCGCACGGTCATTTTTGATTGTCTTTTAAATGTAGATGATAATTTGCACTTGTACTTAAACATGACAAGCATATGATCGGTGTCCATATCAGCACCTCTAAATGATCGAAAGTCAGTTACACTTGTAGAGTGTCTCTTAGAGATCATGACGTGATCGATTTGATTGTCCGCCACTTGATTTCCACGTCGCCTTGTGAATTCTCTTGTGAGGGAAGAAAGTGCTGGATATAACTAGATCCTACATCATAGCAACCTCGGCTGCGCGAAAACTGTTATTGTTACTGGTACGATGCAAGCTGTTAGGGCGGATGTTTGATTTAAGTTCTACAGTCTACACTCCTACAAATTTGAGCATTTAAGTCACCTACCACGATTTTTATGTCGTGCCGCGGGATGTTATTGATGACTTCTTCGAGTTCTAGGAAAAACAGGTATTTAATATCATCTGCTTTGTCTTCACTAGGTGCATTGACATTGACGATCGTTAAATTAAATTTTTGCGTGCGGATTCTCAGTGTACACAACCGCATATTAATTGGGCTGAAGTCGATAACATGCTGATTCACGCGACGGTGTATGAGAAAGCCAACAGCAAATTCTCGTCCGTTTTGATGACCGTAATAATAAAGAGAGTATCCTTTCGCTGTTTCATGGATTCCACAGCCTGGACATCTTAGTTCTTGTAATGCCACTATATCCAGTGTGTAGCTATCGACTTGATGTGTAAGTTTTAGGAGATCTCCTGTTCTTCTAAGGCTTAGCACATTCCAAGTTCCCATTTTTAAAACGTAGTCCGGGTACAGCTTCCGAGGTCGTTCTTGTGATGAATTGGAGATATTCCGAGGCCAGTGTACAGAGTTTAAATAATAAATAAATTCATGGTTATAGGAAATGTTGTATAGAGTGAATGAAAGCTATAGTGGTCGACTCATAATTTGAACTGTTATTTGGAGGGGGTTGGGAGTAGAAACTTTGTAAAAAAATTATGATGATATTATGATCTTGTCATATGAAAGGTGAATTTTTTTAGTCCAAAACAATTTTTCTTGTAATTTTCGAAAGTATATTTTTTAACTTATTTTAAAAAATGTAAAATTTTTTACTGTACCTCCCTTTACTTCGAATATTACAAAAGAAAAAATTTGAAAAAATTCACGATTATAGGAAATGTTGTAAAGATTGAACGAAAACTATCAAGCTCATCATTTGAAATGTTTTTAGGGCTGGAAGTGAACATTTTGAAAAAAAAATATTTTTGATTGTGACTAGTCCAAAATAATTGTTTTTGTAATTTTTGAAAGCACCGGTTTTGATTTATTTCTAAAATTGTGTTTTTGAGAATAGTTGATTCTTGTATGAGCTTAGAATGAAGGCAATTCTTCACGAGTATGAAGTTTCCCGAAACGAGCGTAGCGAGTGGAGGGAATCATCCGAGTGAAAAATTGCCATCATCCTAAGCGAATACAAGATGCTATTTTATCCACGACTGTAAAATATTTCGTTTAATTTCCAGTTTTCATGCAAAAATTTGTATCGCCATATTGAAATAAAAAAATCAAAGATAGCGAAAAACAAAACAAGTTTGTTCTTTAATTGTTAGGGGAATATTTAATATACTATAGAGCTATTAAAGAATTGTAATCAAATTCACTAGTTGTGGAATGAATACAATTACAATGGAAGACATACGCATAGAAAGCATATATTCTTTAGTAGTCGTGGATAAAAACTATTCTCAAACTTCTCAGGCGATTATATTATAAACACGGAACCCTCGACGAGCGAGTTATATTTACACTTATCTGACTTTTTTATAAGTATATTATGAATGAACGTACTTCTCAGGCGATCAAATCCATTTTGCCTGAACCTGCAAATTTTTTGCGTCATACCAGAGCGGCAATAGCGGCCCATCCTTTTGCGGTTAATATTACAAAGTGTAGAACTGTAGCCGTTCAGCGAGACTTTTTTAACAGAGTCTCGCATCCAATTCCTTTCCTACTTGGGTGTTGCCTAATAATTTTAATCCCCAAAATTCTAAAATTAATGTTTATAAATTTCTCAGAGAAACGGTAGTTTCAATCCTAATCTTAGTTGACATGGTATTTTATTTTCGGATATTCAGAGACGTTAATGTATAATTTATTAAAATTAACACTAAACATGCCTTACTTTAAATAAAAAAAAAGTTTTGCTTTGTTTCAGATGGCAAAAAACAAATAGTATATATCGTCGCTTTAATAATGAAACAACGTATGCTATTTATACGTTGTTTTTATATAATAGGTGCGCTGCATTCCCCATAAGGGTATCTTTGAATTGGCGTTTTTACATTTTCGAATTATTTTATGACTGGGGGTAAAAATTAATAAATTATAAATTAACGTCCATGCAAATGCATGCGCACATCAAACTTTAAACTCAAATATCTCGAAACTATACTTTTGCGTATACGCCATTTCATTATTAAAGCGACGATGTGAAACAAGAACTGCATTTTTAATTAGATGGACACCTGGTGATTAGCATTTTTCATTTTGGTGATGGCGGCTTCCACTTCTTTTGGTGGGATAAGGGACAAACACCTTCTTACTTAAAGTACCAATGGGTCGAATAGGCTGACTTCATTCGTCTTATAGTATAGTAGAATTCAGATCGACATATTGCCTGCACATCGCGTTAATTTGTAAGTTCGTTATTTGCATTTTTAATGGCTATGAATCTTGGATAAAAATTGTTTGGTAGATTCTGAGAAATTTTAAAGCAACTATTTCGAATTTTCAATAGTCACATGTTGGTTGATGTTTTCGTTACAACTCTTCATGTGCTCGTGTTTTTTTTTTCATATTTTTCACTTTTGTTTATTTTCAAAGGCTTTGTGAGATATAGTCGTTAAAACATTCGTTGCGTGATTTCGATGGTAGTTTTCCGATTGTCGTTTGTGCTAAGGATATAATGGTTGATCGTTTGCGTTACTATTTCCTGATGTCTATTCAGCGTTTCCCGATGCTTTAATGTGTCGACATTTCAGCGCATCACGATCTTTTATATGCTTGTCTATGACATGCACTTGTAATTAAAGATGACCATATCGGTGTCCATGTCAACACATTTGTATAATCGAACGTCAGATATACTTGAAGATTGCCTCTTACAGATTATGACATGATCGATTTGATTTTCCGTTCCTGTTCTTTGATTTTCACGTTGCTTTGTGGGTTTTCTTGTGAGGAAAGAAACCGCTAGATAGAAATGAGTGATTCGTACCTCATAGCCAGATCAGAATGTAATAGATTTTAATATTATTGCTGCTACATATATTATTGTAATATAAAAAAAATATATCAAACAACTTAACCAAAAACTATCGTATCTTGCCAATTTCTAGTTTGGTCGTATTCTCTTGCTGTACAAAATTAAATTCTATTATATTTTCAGGTATAGAATATTCAGAACATTCTAGCTACGATGAATTAAAACGATTCGTTAAGTATATAAAACCAAAAAAAGTCATCAGTACAGTACCGTGGGGTAAAGATTTAATGAAAACACCAAAAATACCTCAAAATTGGTTAGATTATGATAAAAATTCAAAAATTGGTTATCAAAAATCGATTACAAATTATGTTAAAATTCAGCAACAAGAAGTTCCAGTTGAAAAAGTAATCGCTAAAAAAAATTATGCGCAAATAAGTGAAATGGAAAAAGAAAAACAAAAATCGTTAGCATTGTTACGAGATTTAATTGAAAATTATGATAAAATTATTGAGAGTAATGAAGTGAATGTTGAGATTAATGAAGAAGATAATCTAAGCGAGAAATGTGAAGAAGCAATTGAAATTGAAAATGATTGGATGTTTTAATGTAATAGAAACTCCAAAGTATTCAATGTGATATAATTATTTAAGCAACAAATGTACCAATCGTTCAACCATTACATTACAATCCTTGGTTAAATTATGAACTTAACAATTTTTGATTTGAAACATGTATTAAGTTTTTTGTTTTCATTATTGATTAAATATAATTTATATTTGAATAAAAATTCTTCTAATTTTTTAAATATGATAAAATTAAATCTTAAAAATTAGTTAGTTTATACAATGTCATTTCAAAATAAGTGAATTTTTTTTATAAAAGGAATGCCAAAAGTGTTTACTTATTTTGATTAAATAAGAAATTTAGATCTAAATTAATTTTACAACATCTAATAAATATTTTGATATATGTTTTTTTATATAGATTCATTTTTTGTTATTAATTTAATTAAGGTAAATACTAAATGCATTTTATGTTTGTTATAAGTAAAAATGTTGATGGATTATGTTCGAGCCATAAATAATGTTTCCTTTTGTATGAATAGTAAAAATGGTAAAAACTTTTTATAAAAGACAAATACCAAATTTACTTTAGATACCTGAATTAGTTTTAAATTTGTGGTTTTTGTAATTTAAAAAATTTATACAAAAATGATATTCAAAAGATTAAATCACCGTTATACAACTTAATTTAAAAAATCCATAATATCTTTTGAAGACAATAAATTAGATGTTTCAGTCTTTTGATTACTTTGATTTTGGGGTAGTAATAACGATTGTCTTACATTGTTATCATTAACATTCCCACCAGTATTCATTTGATTTAATGGAACTTTTGTATTTGATTTATTGTTTAGGAGATTATCAAATGCAGACCAGTTTTGATTGGATGATGAATTAAAATTACTACTACTATTACTATTACCACTACTATTCGTCACTTGATTAGGCCATTGATTAAATGATCCCCAATTAGAGCTTTGTTGTTGTGTATTGCTAGTTTGTGTATTGATTGGATTATTATTATTCAATCCAGCTGATGATGATGATGTATTATTCCAATTGTTATTACTTTGCGCCCAGTTATTAGTTTTAGCTGCATTTTTGTTTCCATTGTTGGTCCATGTTGGAGGTGAAGGAAAAGATGGTTGATTTAACTGTAACGGTTGTGATGCTGTTGTGAAATTCATTTGCTTAATATTATTTTCAATTAAAGTCGACGTTAAATCTACAGATGATGTTGTGACTTGGGCTGGTGTTACAGTTTTTGGTTTTATTGGATGTGAGTTAACCTGCATTTTATGCGCAATCTCTTGTTCTTTAACTATTCGTTGTTTGTCTTCTAACGAAAGTGTAGTCTTAGCTGTCGTATTATTAGTTGTACTATTTTGATTCCACATACTATTTCCATTTTGCCGAGTAGAATCATTTCCAGTACTACTATGACCATAATCATCCAGTCCTAAATTAGAAAACATTTGATCGAACTCGGAATTTGACGGATTCGTTGCAGATGGAACCAACGGACCAGATGCTGATTGGAATGTTATATCCAGAGCTTTAGATTCTTGCTGAATAGAGTTAAGTTGTTCTAATTTGGTTTTGTGTTCGGATTCAACCCGGCTTAACATGTCTTTTACCAATGAAATCAAAGCATTAAATTGATTTAATGTTAACCCGTTTTCGATGCACAGAGGAACTAAAAATGGGATGACTTTATTTGCCATTAGTTCTTTGGTAATTCCAAGTTTATTATGTGATAGAGAGAGTTTATAGATCCCCAAAATACCCATTAAAACGGCAGGCTCGCGGGATGGTATTTGTGGTAAGAACGGAACTATTTCATCAAGAACAAGCCACTTATCTAAATGCTCTAACAATTTACCAATACATAATAAACAATTAACACGAACCGATACATATGGTGTACTGATGCACAACTTTTTAATCCTCGGAAGTAAAGAATTTTTCATTGCGGGATAATCAATTAATGATGCAAACGTTGGTAATACAGATAAACATAATTCCTGAATTTGTTGTGCATCTGATTCTAACGCTCGATACAACATAGGTAAAACATCAGTTTTAACATCTTCTGGTGGTGTTAGTTTTAATAGTAGTTCCATTTTCTGCATAAAAATTAACAATATTTGAATCGGTTCTTGAGCTTTCATTACAGACTTTAGATGTGGCAGAACATTTTTTGTAAAATCATTCGGCGTACATTTTTCAGATATCAGCAAGACGTTCGGTAAAACAAATGGTACCATTGGAGGATTTACAAACTCTTTAACCAAACACGGCAGTATTCTATACATATTTATACGATGTGGTAGTTTTTGTATGACCTGGGGCAATCCTTTATAAAATTTAGATTTTTGGAGATTATCCCATTGAAACAATGAATCAAGATAGCTTAAAGTTTTTACCCCAACATCGTCAAAATATGCGACCTAAAATACGAAAAAATAAAAATCCAAACATTAAGAAATTTTATTGTTAAACTATTTACCCGAGTTAATTGGTGTAAGTCTGGTCTCATTTCTGGTGTTGCGTTTAACATTAATTTAACGTATTCCTGTAATCCTTCCGGAACAACACTTAAGCCTGGATATTTTCCTTGTTTTAATTCATTTGCAAATCTTTTAAAGGAACCAAAGTCTTTTCCAAACATTTTTAACGGCTTTCCACCATTGGAATGGAGTGAATATATCAACATCCCTAAAAACATTCATCATCGTAATTTGCATAATCGATTTTTTATGATCAAAATTACTTACCTAGAGAATATATATCACTAGCTGTTGAATGTGAAGAAATTAATGCATATTCTGGTGCCATGTATTCTAACTGTGGTTGCGTAAGAATATGCCAAGATGAATTATATTCTTGAATTGGCCAAAACGGCGTTGCATCATGTGGATTTTGATTTAAAACACAGAAATCAAAACCAAAAATCTTCCATGCACCTTGATTATTAACAACAATAGATTCAGGACAAATATTTCGGTGCAGTAATTTGACGTCCGAATGTAAAAATGATAGCCCTTCAGATAATTGAATGATTCCATACTTTATTTCAACATCAAATAACTTGTAATTCGCTATACCACTTGGAATTGGTGTAGGCATATTCGTTGTATTTCCTAATATATTTGCTAAGCTTGCAAATATAGGTTCGGTTGCAAATGCTAAAGTATCACGACTTTCTTCAATTGGATGTTGCACTGTTAAAACTTGTGGATGTCGTATTTTTGTTAATTGCATTACCCCTCGTTTTAATGTATCGATCATCCCGTCTCTATCATCTTTTGGCCATCTTTCTAATTGTCTTTTTTCAAAAACTAATATTGCAACTTCTTGTTTCGTAGATTTTTTATAACCTTTGTAGATTTTCCATAGTAAACCTGTTTCAAAAATAAATTTATGAGTCAGCCCACCATATTCGTTTTATGTTACACAAAGTTTTTTAAATACCTGGCCCCGCACTAGCTATATGTTCGGTTGCGTCAAACTCTCGAGTAACTGGATTACCTGGTAATACACCAGATAACTGAGAAACTGTATTATGAACTGATGAATACAATTTATTTATTACATCCATTTTCCTTTTTCTGCAATTTTTTTTCTATTATTTTCTTTTTTGACAACCGTCAAATAGACAACACAATTAACATAGATGCGATTGTTATAATAGTACTATTGTGAATTAAATTTACCCTTTCGATATCAATGAGAAAAATAGTGAACGTAAGCTGGGTTTTAGCATGCAAACTGTGGACTAAATTTCATATGCGAATTTTTTGTCACCACACAAATTTTTTTTTTTTGTTTCATTTGCTCCTCAATGTCCATTTTTTTGAACACGATCTAACAATATCATATTTTTTAATTTTTTTTAGAAAACATTCTGTTCTTCATATAAATTTGTTTGTATTGACGCGACTGCGACAGAAAAGATAAATTAAAAATATCTCAAGGCTTTCGCCTGCGGACGTGGTAAATATAAAATATCTCATTTCTGATTGGTTTATAACACCGTCCACAGTTCGCATGTTAAAACCCAGCTTTACATCAGTATCCAACAGGTATAGTAGAATTTTTTTGCGAGCGAATTTTTGACAGATAGGACGCAGCAAGAGATAAAAGATGAGACAAAAAGTAAAACAGAGATGTATTATTTATTTTGGGATAAATTTGTTTTCAAAACAATTATATTAGTTAAATTTCTACTTCTAGTTCGTACCATTTGTTTGTTGTGATATTTGTTTCCATAGGCGTCGTTATTTTTATTATAATTATTTTTAATTATCAAAATTTTGTTACATTGCCTACAAAATCATTAATATTTTTACTAGTTTTTGGTTTTCTATTATAATTGGTTGAATTTCAATAGTAATTTATTAATTTTATGCGTTGTTTTTTGTTCTTTTCCATGAGACCCCAATAGTTTTTTTTAATATTTTAATCGAGACACTGAATGTGCAAACAATATGCGCATGTGCAAACAATATGCGCATAACAAACAAATGTTGTGTTCGCTGGCAAAAAATTCTACTATACATCTAATCAATCTATAATTATTGGTCAAAGAACAGAAAGACGTTTTTTATTGTATCGGAGAAACGTGTGTCGTGTTTTTTTATCAAACAATTACTAGATCATATATCTCAAAACTTTTCCAGATTTATTTTAATTAACAGCATCAAATTTATGAAATGAAGGATAAATTTAATTAAATTGATTTTAAATATAATTATTTAATTGTCTATTTTTGTAAATATCTTATATAATTCTGGGCAATAATTGGATCTCGTCCTGTTTGCTATAATTCTATGAATAAATAAATAAAAATAAATTTTGAAAAGCATGGGTGAATTTCGATCCAACCCTATTTAAATAAATTATTCTGTTATATTTTATGGTCAAGATCAAATATTATTTTACCAGTTATACAGTTTACGACAGTTTATTATCGGAAATATTATACGATATGTGATAGATTTTATTTTATCTGCCTTATCTCCCTCATATAGAAAATAATACAACCATAACGGTATGCGTTATTTTGCGTAAGTTTATCAAAACAGGTGTTTATTTCATTTTGCTTACAACATAAATGAAAAAAACCATTTTTACTCTCGTTTAAAATTATATTAAGTCTCTCAAAAAAACAGTCAAACGCATACTGTAAGCTCATTTAAATTTTCAATGGTATTGATCGATCGTGCAATATGAGAAAAATATCACGATATTCTGCATCAAACCTTTCCTGCTAACTTCACTTCATTGAATATCATGGTAAAACGAACCGAACAGTCAAAAAGAAGAAATGGATTTATACGTCAAACTTTATACGTAGCTTTTATGAAGAATAGTTATCACAAAAATGTTAGCAATAATAAAACAACACAACCGAAGTATAACAAGATGGAACTCAAATTTGAGTTCCATTTTTTTTAATACAACTTAGTAACATAAGTTGGAACTCAATGTGTGTCAACTTCGTTGTACAAATGAGTTCCAGATTTTGGCGACAAATTTAATACAACTTATTAACTTATGTTGGAACTCAATGTGTGTCTAACTTCATTGTACAAATGAGTTCCAGATTTTGGCGACAAATTTAATACAACTTTTTAACTTAAGTTGGATGTTAGGGTCGGATTAAGGTCCAAAAATTTGAAAAAAGCTGGAAGCAGTGATACTTGGGAAAATACAATAATTTTATTGTCACTTAAATTCCAAACAGTTTGTTATATAAAACCAGCAAAGAAATTATTTATTTTTCACGATAACTGAGTACGCTTAGTACTATGCAGCTGACTGGTTTGACGTTATAATTAACGAAGTGCAGTGAGTAGAAAAAAAATTGACGTAAAGTATCGTGATATTTTTTATCAAATTACACGGCCGAATACTACCATGGTCTCGACCGAACACTATGTTTGTTTGTAGGGACGGAAATAGCACAATTTCATTTACTTTGTAAGCACCCTATATAATGACCTAGAACCTAATCTAACCCGTCAGATTTGTTGTTCTTATATATTCACCATATAAATATGTGAAATATGAAATATCTTTTAATAACAATTTTGTGCACTATACTTTTATCAATAATTTTAACGCATGCAACAAATGGTGCTCATGTAATAAAGGATAAAGATTTAATTCAAACATCTCCGTTACAACAGTCTCAACCATCTCAGGAGCATAATCCATTGAGTCCACTTGTAAAATGCTCATTTTTGCCATTAGATTTTCTCGATTGTGATGATCCAATCGATCATAAAGGTAACAAAACGGCAAAAGAAGATGTAGGATATGGATGTTTAAAATTTGGTGGAGTATATTATGGTGATGTGGAACGAACAAAAGTTATGTGCACGGTTCTTCCAGAAATAGAATGTTTTGGTCAAAGGACATTTACAAGAGATGGATTTCCGTGTATTAAATATTCAGATCATTATTTTACAACAACTTTATTGTATAGCATTTTATTAGGATTTTTGGGCATGGACCGGTTTTGTTTGGGCCAAACTGGAACTGCAGTTGGTAAACTATTGACTTTAGGAGGTGTTGGCATTTGGTGGATAATCGATATTGTTTTATTAATAACTAATAATTTAATGCCCGAAGATGGTAGTAATTGGAATCCGAATGTATAGTAATTTTTGTATTGATTAGAATAAAAAAATATTTAAATAAAACTTACAGCCTTTTATTTACCTAAATGTGGTGAATATAGATTGTTGACATATGATTGTCAATGGAGTTGGGATTTGAAAAAAAAAGTTTTAATAGAATTCTTTTTTATAGAAAAAAATGGCATCTATCCTGCAATTGTTAACTAAGCGAATATTAGCTAATGGTAAAGCAATCCATTAACTAATTGTCTAATTTTTAATGATTTTTTGTTTTAGGTTATGTTTTAAGAGTGTCAGCGTTTCACAGTAATATTACTTTACAGACATATGTTGATAGTTATGACACCGATGCTCCAGTTTCAATTAAAAATCCTTTCGAAAAAGAAAAAGCCGTTTGTATTTTATGCGATATGAAAATTGTACCGGATTATAAAAATGTTAGATTATTATCACAGTTCCAAAGCCCATATACAGGAAGGATCTATGGTCGTCATATCACCGGGTTGTGTAAGAAAAAGCAAGAACTATTAGAAAAAGAAATAATAAAAGCACAGGGATGTGGTTTGATGCCAGGATATCATAAAAATCCAGAATTTCTAAAAGACCCTAAATTATTCGATTCGGAAAAACCAATTCGACCACATAAATATTAAAAAATCATCTTGACTTTTAAATTTATTGTCATAAAGAAATTTGTTTAGTTTTAAATTAGTTAGCTTATGAATATAAAAATGGGAATAAATTACATTTATTTGTTTATTTTTCGGTCATTCAACTAGCCATTTTTCATGTATTTCATAGTGTTTGATTATATCATTGACTTCTATAGGTGGATATGATAAACACGATAAATATTCCATTGAATCCCTTAAACCTCTTTTCCATTCCTGAATTAATTTTTTCAGTTCCATGACATGTTCCTCATGTGATTGTTTAATCGGTGATATACTATTTTGATATTCTTTTTGTTGGACTTGAATTTCCACTTTAGCTGAATGAAATCCAAATTCAGGAGGTGGTGGCTCCGCTATATTCTTTTCTGTATAAAATGATTGGGTTGGATGAAACGATTCAATTTGTTTTATTCTTCCTTCCTTAACCTTCATACCAATATCTAATCGTTTTCTTATATCTTTTTGCTTTAATAATTCAATTTCTTTTAATTCATTTAGAAAATTTTCGTCATTTTCCTGTGGATCAAATGTTATGATTGTCGTTAAATCTGGAACTGATATATTTCGTTCAACTTTAATAAAAGATGGTGAGTCACAAATTTGTTCGACACTATTTTGATTTTCCTTACAATCAATTTCTTCCGGATTAACACTTTTATGTTCTAAGAAATTAAGTTTCTTTTTTTTCAATGGTTTTTCTTTTATTCTAGATTTTGCTAAGGATAATCCACACACACGTTTCCCAGTGTTGGATAGTTCTTGTTTCAAGGGGCTTACCGAAAGACTTGTTTTAAGTGATGTATTGGAATAGTTTGAAACTGGTGTACTATTCATATTCTCATTATTATAATGTAAAGAAGTTATCTATAAATCAATGCATATAATTCGGTTATACAGACATTTTTGAATTTTTGTTTACTTACCTGTGGACTTAAAAATGATTGCGGTGTTAAAACAGTTGGTGATGGATTCGACGAGGCACTTCCTTTCAAACGTCTTGATAAACCAAGAGATCGTCGTAATGGAGTAACATAATTCGGGGTTTGATTTGTTTCTTGCATTATAAATGAATAAATATTGTGTTTATATTTTAAATACTAGCATTTGACAGTTGATAAAGTAGATTTACAATATTGGTATTTAAAAATGGTGAATTAGTACCTATAAGTACAAAATTAGTAGACATTTAGGCGCGCTCTACACTTGAGCTAAACTATGCGAAATATGCGAACTATGTTTTTAAAAAAATAATGTTTTAACGCGAATAATATTGTTTAAACAAAATGTAATGAATGTATTGTTTCCTTTTTTATTTTATTTTTTTAAATGTTTTGTTTCCGTAATGTTTTTTTGTATAATTACGTTGCATACAAGAAACATTGTTCGCATAGTTCACATAGTTTAGCTCAAGTGTATAGCACGCCCTAGGATTTATTTTTAAAGCCTCGATGACATTAGGATAATTTACAATCTACCAACCAGCGAGTTTACTAGCAGCTTGTAAACACGTCTATGTAGTCTAATCATGTTCAATATCTAACCAGCAGATCTACCGACAAAGTTGATTGGTTGGCTACTTTACAATCTACTTGCCATCTTTTAAACTCACCAGCTAACGTAAAATATCGTAATATTTATTATGATATTGCATGACCGAACACTACCAATATTAACATTTTTTACCAGATATTTAACATGGACTTGATAAGGACTGAGGACCTTTATCAAATTTTAAAACCAGTCGCAAATGTTTTGGACAAAATGCAATCAAATGAACGCAGCCCTAGCGAATAAGTTCAAATTTGGAAACAGTTACAACGTGATTTGATTTTGTTTGGCCGTCAATTGTGCTACAAAAATCAAATTCAACGAGCATATTCAGCATCGTTGACACCGTTACATCACGTCGCTGTGTTGCTATGTCCGGATGCACTTGTTAATGAAAATTCATTTAGAAAACGACAAATAAATAAATGTGGTATCTCTTTCATCGAAGAAAATTTGCCTTCCTTTGAATTATAAAAAAAATTATGTGGCAAATCAACTCCATTTCGTACAATATTTTTCTCGCAGGAGTTTTGTGGAAAATTATCTGATTCTGAATGGTGGACCACTACTTCTTCTTTAATTTATTTGCACTAAATAACGAAATTAAGTTATTGGTATTTTGGGGTGAATCTCGATGTCAGACGCCATTGAGCACGTCTTCTCTAAATTTGAAACTCCAAAACCGATTAAGTACGGAAGAAGCTGGGACACTAATTTTAGGTAGATTTCATATAAAAATCTACCTATTGCAATGGGCTTCATCTCGGAATTTCGGAAAATTTTGATGCCAAACGACTATATGTGATAAACGGAGATGGAAAAACAAAAAAAAAAAATTATATATATATATATATATATATATATATATATATATATATATATATATATATATATATATATATATATATATATATATACATATATATATATATATATATATATATATATATATATATATATATATATATATATATATATATATATATATATATACATATATATATATATATATATATATATATATATATATATATATATATATATATATATATATATATATATATATATATATATATATATATATATCACTGAAAAAAATAATGATAAACTAAAGCTAGTTTAATTGGTTTTAGTTATAATAACCCCGTTTTGGGTTGATTTGTTACAAATTTACTATGTTTAACTTAAACTGAGCAAGTTTTATAACACAAAACTAGCTAAGTTAATTATTATTTCGATTTTAATAAGAGAAATATGAATTGGGATGTAGATTTTAACTGAAACTGTGTTACTTTAAGTAGGTATTAGAACCAATTCCCTATAAACTGCTGTATAGTACCTGTAGATGATCTTTAGAAGATTGAAACCGGTAGTACGGAAAATAAAAAACAAAAAGTTTTAAAATTTAATTCTAAGTTTTAGTTTTTTTATTAAAGTGAAGAATACTTATTGGTGAAACATACAAGTTCAACAAATACTTTGTAATATATGTAAAATGTTTCATAAATTATTGTTTTCCATAAAGTTAACTTGCACTGAAAAATTAACATATGCGAACGGTTATCATTACTTAAACAATTAGTCCAGTCATTCAACGGAAAATAAGGCGAAACTGTATAACTCTTACAAACAGCACCGATTTGCACAAAAAGTTGGATTAAAGTGCTACTTACCCTCTACTTCCTGCATTTACCCTGTAGGTGGTGTTCGCGAGGGAACATTTCAACTGGCCTTTGACTGGACTAAATATAAAAAAGAACTGTATAATTTTAACTATGCATAGTAAAATCTACTTATGCACCAAAGTTGATATTACCAAGCATCCAGTTTAATTTAAGCCAATTTTCTTCATGTTTTGTTTTATGATCATAATACAGTTAGGTTTTCAGAATATTGCTCTGCAGAATTGTATAAAATCAGAAGTTCTTTCGTTAAAAATCATTTTAAAGTGGATTTTAAAGCAATTATTTGTTATAATAATAATCAAAGTGTTTTTAAGTGAAAGTTTTTATATGTGCTATTATAGTAAACAATTTATTGTTACAGTGGTTAAGGTGCCGAAGTTTAAAAGATTAAAAATATTTTGTTAGTGCTCTTTTATATAAAAGAATTAATACAGGTATTTATTTACATATTTATATATTTAATATTAACTGTTTTAATTATTAAAAGCATAAATATAATAAATATATGTATATATAAATGTAAATATATATATATATATATATATATATATATATATATATATATATATATATATATATATATATATATATATATATATATATATATATATATATATATATATATATATATATATATATATATATATATATATATATATATATATATATATATATATATATATATATATATATATATATATATATATATATATATATATATATATATATATATATATATATATATATATATATATATATATATATATATATATATATATATATATATATATATATATATATATATATATATATATAGTTATGTTTCATGAATAAATAAATTCTAAAAAAAATGATTTATTTAATACAATTTATTTAATACATGTTACATTACAGAGTTTAAAAATTAGACTAACTATAAAAACTAAATTTTATAAATCTAAAGGTACAAAACAACCACTCAGCATATTCTATTATAATATGTTTTATGATATTTGATTCTTCTATCATGTTGTTACATGTTATGTCTGGTTGATAACATTCCATCATATTTCTAGTTATGCTATTTTGCATTGATAGCACATTTCGTGAGAAAGCAGTTTTGTTATATGACTTGATGATACTATGGGATTATAACTCCTCCCTGGGGTGATGAAAAGTCGTCCTCGACTTTTGTTACTATGCCGGCTTTCCTTAATAGGTCATTGTATGCTACTTTGGTATTTTCCAGGTTAATTGGATTTTGCACTGTTTTTGTTATCGAGCATTTACACAGGCACATATACGATAGTACAACGATTATACATATGGATGATAATGATAAACCTCCTGAAAGTGTCCATATCCAATTTTCGTGATGATATTGCTTCAAAAAAACTTGTCGTAGCAGTTTCCTGTTTTGAATGGTATCCTGTTCGATTGCTGTTATGTTCTGAACAATTTTCATTTTCCTTACTATTTGAATACTGTGAAGTGCTCCCTGGATTTCCTCATTCTCGGTTTGAATTTCATAAGCTTGAAATTCTTTGTTGTTTATCGTGGCTGTACAATTATTGATTGTTATTAAAAAATTTCCTGTTAAATTTCTGTCATCTGGTCCACAATTAGTAACTATTTCGACGTTCTTTCCATTATTTATTAGTATTTTACCCTCAGATATCCATTGTATTGCTGTGTTGATCTCCCATGTTACTTTGCAGCTGCCTTGATTTCCAAAGACTAGTGGTTTTATGCATTCATCCTTAAATTCTTTTAGATCTGTATGTTTTTGGACAAAATTGTTGTAGTTGATGGTGGTGTATAGTTTCTGTCTGTTTTTGATGAGGTATTGTGGGTAACTTTCGATAATGCTGTTATTTACAACTAGTGGAGTAAGTCTTATTGTTGTTGATGTAAAATTTTCCAATTTTGGTACCTCTAATATGTATAATAGTGTTTCCTCACATATAGCAATTTTGGGTGTTACAAATTTTAAAGCTTCGTCTGGAATTGTTATATTTACTCCTTGTTCAGTCAAAAGATTTTTTAGAACAATGATTTCTTTTAACGAAAGAACTTTGTTGCTTGGCAGTGCTATTTTGGTTCTTACTATTGCATCTTGGATGTCCTCAATAATTGCATCGATGGTTTCAATTTGCATAATTGCTGTCATAATTTCTAACTCGCTCAAAACTATTTTATTGGTTATCGATGTGTTGGTTAAGACTGCATTTATTGTTTTTGTTAGTAGCTGAATTCTTTTGTTGATCTGCTCGTTGACTTGGTATTGCTGGTTGTTTTCATTTATTAGACCATTCATTGTAGCGTTGATTAACCTTAAGTCGTCTGCATCTGGGCTTCCAGCTAACCATTTCCATCCTGATCCCAATGCATCCCATCTTCGTTGTCGGAGACGTTTTGGTGGTTTTATTTGTAGTAAGTTGTTATGTAACCTTTTACATTTTTCCTTAACTATTGTATACAAATCAAGTTCATTCTTATCTATCTTATTAACTATATGTTTCATCATTAATTCTATGGTAGTTTCTAGGTTTGTTATATTAATTGGGTGTATGACCCTTATGATCCCTGTTTGAATTTTACATTCGTTTATTTTTTCTAACAGAATTGGATCTTCATGCAAATTTTTTATTTCCAATTTTTGTGTATTGATACAATTAAATATAGTCAAAATTAATAACTTTTTAAAAGTAACCATGTTTCAAAATAATAAGTAAAAATTTCAGTATACAATACTACAATACTACAATACAATATTTCAATTCAATATTCTTTTTAACTTTAGATTTAATTTTATTTATTATTGATGATAATATTATCGATTGATAAAACTGTTTTCTAAAATTTCTAATATTAATTAATTTTTATGCAATAAAAATTTCTAATGAGAATTTCTTTTATTTAGAATTTTGCTTTTATTTTTCTTGTTTTTATTAACCTGGATAAGAATAGTAAAATTGGTTTGTAAGATTTGTAAAATCAGTTTTGGATAATTAATTAATTAAGATATTCAAATAAAAATTATATTGTCATAGTAAAAATTTCTGAAATGAAAAGTAAAAATCAAAATTAGTATTTCTTTAATCTTTTAATTTTATTTTTGTTTCTTTTTATATTCCTGATTGTTTTAAAAGTTTTGTAGTTTGCATTTTTAATTTTGGTTTCCAGCCCTCTTGGCTGAGATTTTGTTCTGATGTTTGGTTTAAGATAAACCAATTGATCATCATGTAATCTAGGTGGATCTTCTTTATTGTTATTTTGTCTCTCTATTCTGTTTATAACTTTTTCTAAGTTAGTATTGACCGTTTTAAAAATTTGTTTGGCTTGTTCTTGTATTTCTGCCGGGTTTATTAAGTTATTTTGATTAAAAATGATCTCGTTCGGTGTGAAACCGGTTGACGAGTGTACCGAGTTATTATACAAAGCTACTGATAACTCTATCGCTGTTTGAATACTCGAGTTTGGCGATTTATTACGGTTTGTATTGAAAATTTCTATAATAGTTGAATGT